>JAYDZG010000023.1:10576341-10586395 GCA_034509265.1 Microcambeva bendego
TAATAATAATAATAATAATAATAATAATAATAATTATTATTATTATTATTATTATTATTATTATTATTATTATTATCAATAAATCATTAAACCTAAATGAAATGATAATATAAAAACAATGTGTTAATATAAAAACAACTTAAACAAATCATGCTTTATTATAGTATTATTATTATTATTATTATTATTATTATTATTATTATTATTATTATTATTATTATTATTATTATCATCAATAAATCATTAAACCTAAATGAAATGATAATATAAAAAACAATGTTAATATAAAAACAACTTAAACAAATCCTGCTTTATTATATTATTATTATTATTATTATTATTATTAATATATAGTACATATATATGAATAAAACAGTAAAGTTGACTATACTCAATATACTATATATGCTAAATTACTCACTATTGCTTAATGTGAACAGTAAATACAGTACGAGTAATAATTCATTAATCCCCCCCCCCCTTCTTTTCCTGAAATTAATTAAATGTTCCTCTTCTTTTTCACAAAATGTGCTTACAAAGAAACTGCCCGATGTGCACAACTGTTATCTAAATTTATGCTCACATCACCTGATTTTGGTGTTCTCTGTATCAGCCCAGGTCGAGGACAGGGTTCCTCATGTGATGCCTGATCGGTCCGTTGCATCACAGCTTGTAGCTTTCTTGTGAAGCAAAGAATATTGATGCATGATCAAACAGATACGTGAACAACAAGCCACTTCACATCCACATATCTGCATGCAGATTACTCCTTTTATCTGCTGAAATATAGATAATGGGGATTGTTCTGTTGTGTTTTATTGTTGGGCTGAATTACTGTAATGTATTTTAGCCGAGTAGATGGATATCTATTGGTATTTCTTTCCTTTTGTTGGAAGGTTGTAGCTTGATCACGTAAAATCCAACATGTTGGATACATATGAAAACCTGTTCAGATCTCAAAATCAAATCCTGTCAGGAAACAGTAGGTGCATGAACCTTTGCTCTTAAATGTAAATGAATTGTGTCTCTCTGTCAGTCTCCTTCCTTCCTTTCTTTGAGTGGCAGCACAGGCGCCGTGCGAACCCCCCCGCCGGCACGATTGCATCGCCCGCTGTGCTGTTGGCTCTAATTATCAATTACGGGGGCCAGACGGCCCCACCTGGAGCAGACCTAGGTGCTAATAAGGCTGGACCGTTTTGCCAGCCCGTGCGGTGTGTCAGCAGGCCTGG
Organism: Microcambeva bendego; assembly: GCA_034509265.1. Classification (NCBI taxonomy): domain Eukaryota; kingdom Metazoa; phylum Chordata; class Actinopteri; order Siluriformes; family Trichomycteridae; genus Microcambeva; species Microcambeva bendego. The sequence goes on from JAYDZG010000023.1 coordinate 10,577,571, forward strand.
ACGAGCCTCACCGCTGAGCCGCTAATGGATCCCGCGCTGTCAGTGAGTGAGTGTAGCCGCTCATCACCGACATACTCTATTCCTTCCTCATTAACACGCCCTTCCTCACTGACGTTGATCCATATTATGTTACTTTTTCTTAATGCTTTGGATTGCTCATAGCAAGTGATTGAGTATGATTTTTTTTTTAAAAACAATTTTAAGTTGTTACAAATGGTGGCAGGGTAGCTCAGTGGGTGGCACTGTCGCCTCGCAACAAGAAGGTCCTGGTGATCCCTGATGGAGGTCCTTTCTGTGTGAAGTCTGCGTGGGTTTCCTCTGGGTACTCCGGTTTCCTCCTACAGTCCAAAGACATGCTACCAGGTTGACTGGAGACACTGAATTGTCCTGTATGTACCTGCGATGGACTGGCGCCCCATCAAGGATGTTGCCATGTGCCTTGCACCCGTTGAAGAGCCGGGATAGGTTCCAGTACCCCTCTCCGACCTTAATTGGATAAAGAATTAAAGAAAATGAACTGATGAACTGAGTTTGTTACAAACTGACACTAGTCTTGGGCTGTATTTACCAAGACTGGACAAGTCTTTGATGACGCAGGGTCATTTGCTACACGTTTTGTGGATGGCTGTGGCATTTAGAGTCTTGCTCAGTCCTGGCATTTGAATAAATGACACAAAGACTAACTTCATGACCACACTAGACACTTCCCACATAATAGTGCCTGTTTCAATCCCACATGGTGATTATGTCTCAAACGAGCTCAACAGATACCACATGTTTCTGAGGTCCACTCATTCCTAAAGCACTGGGTGGACAGACTGCTAATTACCCGTCAGCGTGTGTTGATTTTAATGACATCATAATATTTCAACACACTGATTCACAAACTATTAGTTCTATTAAAAATAAATATATTATGTACATAATATATAAATAATATATAAATACATACATATAGGTCAGTGAAATATGATGTCCGACAAGCTCACAGCCAGGTAGCCATACTTTTGGACATATAGTGTATTCACTGTTATTATGATATAAACTTATTCATACCCTGATTGATAATTTTGGCTCCTGTCAGTTCATCCTGAGAGCGGCTTTACTGTAAACCCAGAGTCGCCCAGATGGCCCGGGGTGATCAGAAGCCAGATGAGGATTTGATGTCACTTCATTAAATCAGAGCCGGCCGCGTTCATTTGGCTCGGAGTCAGAACGAGTCGCTCCGGCTGTCCCGGCCAGCAGCTGTGTGAGATCAGGCGTTCTGGAACGGCAGACGTCTCTGTGAAAGACGCCCTTCATCGTGGATTATTCTCAGTATTGCGGGTCTGGATGGTGAAAGTTTGCTTTGTTACTGACTCGGAGCAGTCGGGTAGTCCTGGAATCATTTTCACTCCTTCGTGTGTGTTTTAATAACTTTTCAAATGTGATTCTTAATCATAGAATCCCTCTGCTTGAACGTATTGTGTCTGTCACTGACTTGTTGCACCACATGACGTCTATAAAAAGTTATGAATCAATTAATTAAATTCCACTTTAATTGTTCTGTAACTTATTGCATGCCAGTGGGATTGGTTCACAGCCAGGTTGGAATCTTGCCCATGCTTGTTTGCTGGGTCCCACCCTGACACACAAACCAGTCCACTGAAGTGCCGGTCCTAAGCCCAAGAAGGGCATCCAGAGTCCATGTTAAATGCACTGTAAAGACTGAAAGCCGAGTGATTTCTCAATTGTTCTGTTAGAGGCAGCCGTGGCCTGGCGGTTAGAGAACTTGGCTTGTGATCAGAAAGGTTGCCGGCTCTAATCCCAGAGTTGACAGGTCACGACTGAAGTGCCCTTGAGCAAGGCACCTAACCTCTAACTGCTCCACGGGCCCCGTGGCTAGGGATGCCCACTGCTAAGGGCACGTGTGCTCACTGCCCCCTAGTGTTCACTAGCGTGTATGTGTGTGTTTCACTGCACGGATCGGGTTTAAATCAGCTCTAAAATGTTCTGTTCTCTCACACTGCAGATGAATAATGTGCAGTTCTGATTCAACGTTTGAGTCATTTCATAATTCTTTATGTTGATTATTGAATATACATACACCAACTGACGGGTCAAGGGAATAACACCTCGTTTATATATTAGTTAGAGGGTGGGATAAGTCAGCAAGTGAACATTTCATCCTAAAAGTTGATATAAAAGTATCAAAGCATAGCTTTTGCATATTTTACTGTAGGCAATTGCATCATTTACATACAAATTGATTAAGCCCATTATGTTTAAAAAAAGTAATATTATTATAATAATTATGTGTTCTACACAGGAGTTGGTCGAAAGATCTAAAGCTGTTTCAATATTATAAACCAGGACATGTACAATTACTTTGAGCTTAAATAGGATAATATAATACAGGCTATTTTAATAATGCTTCTCACAGCTTTTACAGCTTGTTCTGCTATTTTAGTGAGTAATTAGCTCGCATCCAGGGTTATCGCGGGCTAATGTACCTTTAATTAAAAATACATCACCGGACTGATTCAACATCGGCCCGTGGAATGGCAATTTCTGAGAATGTTTGAATTTCAATAAGCCGAGACGAAGCAGCACGACCGACTGAGCTAATGAAGCCTCTAAGCTTGAGAAATTTCCCACCGGTCTTGCTGTTCTACTACCAGCAGGCCATTTCCTTGGCAATGGTTACCAGGGAATTGGTGTTGTGAGTCCCTGGCCAAGTCTCACGTCAGTTCCGACGACAAGTAAACACTCAAGCGGTTACCGGATCATGAAGAGAAAAGATCTCGTAGCGCCTTCTGGTCCGATGAAGCCGAATCTGCATCAATGCGTCTGATGCTGGTCGAGAAAATGAGTCGATTATTCGATGCTCTTGGCGTAGCAGTCATGACACTGCCTTATGAACAAGATTGATGTCATATTAACATCATACCAGCACACTCCCTTTAATAACAAGATTGATTTAGAAACAACATAAGGACCAGACTTATTGGGCACAACGTCAAGGATTCTCTTCGTCCATTTCTCTCCCACTTAATTAGTTGGCTGTTACTGGATTATATGCTAATTATTAAACTTAGCAGCACATAATGTCTTGCACTATATTTTTAATGAGTTTTTAAAGCAGAACTATTCGTGTACTGTTGTCTGTTTTCAGTTCCTGTGAAAGTGTAGATGTGAAACTAAGTTCAGTTCGGTATAGCTGAATCAGTGATGGCATTTCAACAAGTGCATATTCACATGACTGCCGCTTTGCTCAGAGAATGGCTTTAAAGTGTGAATACTAGATGAATCTGTTTATCCACTGTGGTAAATGTGTCTCGCTTTGTTTCTTCACTGTTTCACTTTTAAACTTGTGTTATAGCTCAGGGTTTATTGTACTAAATGAATTACTATGAATGAAATTCCTTTCTTGTTGTTTTAGTACTACAATATACATTTTCATATCAAACAGTATGTCTCATTGGATGGGCTTTGAGACGGAGGTGCATTGTTTGATTCCTGATTCTCACCAGTGATCATTAGTTGAAGATTTGAAATACTCTAGTGTTAGAGAGCCAACCAAACCTGACTGAGAGTAGCATGTTTGCACTATGATTCATTACTGCCTGGGTTGGTTCCAGCTCTTCAGAAATGTACCTTCCTAATAAAGAAACTCAGAGCTGAAAGCAGCTGTAGGTTTGGACTGAATTATTTGTGCGTGAGTGGGTGATGTTTTTCAGTTTGGGCGAGGATAAACATCGGCGTGTTGGTGGATGTGGGTGTGAGTGAATGTGTGTCAGCGGTGATGCGATGACGTGGTGACGGGGTTTAAACGGGGCCCGGCAGCGCTCGTAGCGGGGGGATTAAAGGCGCACAGGGAATCCTTTCAGTAGAAAAAACAGGCCGTCATTTATTGGCTCTTTCAATTCCAGGTTTCTTCATCTTTTTAATCAGCTCGTAGCTGAGCAATAACTTGGTCTTACTAATGCCTAGTGTACACAACATAATTTCTATCCTGATTTTTGCTTGAAGGCTACTCTGTGTTCGCTCGGGTGTCGAGACTCGTCTCTCGATCTCTTTGTGTGTTTGTTTATTTATTTTATTTATTAGGATTTTAATGTCATGTTCCACACTTGGTTACATTCATGACAGACACACGGTTATTCATTCCTCAAGGTTCTTCTTGAGTAAAGTTTTTTATGTTAAACACAGTCATGGACAATTTTGTCTCTCTAATTAACCTAGTTGCATGTTTTTGGACTGTGGGAGGAAACCAGAGTAAACCCACAAGGACACGGAGAGAACATGCAAACCACACAGAAAGGACCCAGACCGCCCGATCTGACCACACCGTGTGATTTGTAGATTTGCTGCTCCACCTGGGCGCTTCTAAATCCTAAACATCAACATATATTCTAAAGATAAATAAATACCCCTGCCCCCCTGTTTGATTTTTGGGCTGACCTTGAAGTGGTGCATGCTGGCAGTGCTAAAAGCGTGGAATGTCAAGGCTTCTCAAACGTTCCTGAGCAAGAATGTGTACATGAATCTCGAAATGTAACTGATAAGGACCTTATCACTGCACTGCTATGGTCTTTGTGTGTGTGTGTGTGTGTTTGCAAGTACAGAGTATGAATATATGGTTGAACAAGTGCATTTAGTCACGCTCCTTACAAACAGGATCAGAGGATAAATCTTAAGAGGGTTCAAGTGTGTGTCACTGAGTGTTTTTCTGTCCCGCTCGGCAGCCCGAATGCTGCGGTTGGAGACTGCAGTGATCGCACCAACATGAGGCATTTGTTTTGGGCGATGGCTGCCTGGAAGTGTGTGTCGATCGATGTGTACGTCAGCATTTCTGGGGTACCCCGCTAATCATTTCTGGGTATTATCCAGATTCCCAGAGCCGACAGGCCACGACTGAAGTTCCCTTGAGCAAGGCACCCAACCTAACTGCTCTTCAGGCGCCAACCTCTCTGGGTATATGTGCTCACTGCCCCTAGTGTTCACTTGTGTGTATAAGTGTATTTCATTGCATTATGACCACCTTCTTAATATTGTGTTGGTCATATCATTTCTGACAGATGTTGACCATTGCACACCGAGAACACCCCTTCATAAGCTGCAGTTTTAAAGATGCTCTGATTGTTGTCCAGCCATGACAATCTGGCCCTCGTCGAACTCACCCAAATCTGTACGTTCAACCATTTTTCCTAATTTTAGGATAAAATGTTCACTCGTTGCCTCATATGTCTCCCCCCACCCCAAAGCTCCACTTACTAGACTGTTACTGTCCCTAAATAACTGCAGAACTCAAACGCAGTCCTCCACAATGACTTGGATTTGGAGAATTAAGTTAAGCCTCGCCTGAGTGAACCAAAAATTTTCAGGAACATTGTACCTGATATTTTAGCCTCTGTACAGTGGGGGTCCTGATGGCTGTCCCTTTCAGCTGATGAATTGGGTACAGGTGGGGTGATCAAATCTCTTGTCCTATTCAACAGTTGAGCTACTGTAAGTAATCAAATATCCCCCAAATCCATCTGTATGGTAGGTGTGGGATATAGAATAATCCATGAATGTATGTACCAGGTTAGTGTGCCTAATAAAATGCTTTGTAAATCTTGGCCTTGTAAAGGAAATATCTCTGTCATAAATCTGTGCATCTGTCTGCATCCCAGGGTGCCTGATTTGCTTGTATGACCATGTTGTGTGTGAACGTGATCTGCGTGTGAATTTTCACCCATGTTTATGTCCGTCTCCGGCAGTCCGAGTGGAGTCCAGCTCTGAAGCTCAAAAGCTAGCGCTGTCCTGACAGGCATGTCGTGCCTCCGTGTGCCACCCGTCTGCTCTCTGATGAAGTTCTGTCTCTCTCTCTGCGAGCGGTGTGACTGCAAAAAGCGCCTTTGTCTTCTCTCGGGTGGCGGTAACAAAGACTGCCCACTGCTCCTGACCTTCAACATTCACGGCTCAGGAATAAGCTAGACCTCACTGATCTGTATGGCCACAGCCTTCCCTTGTTCACTTGCTTGCTCTTTGTGTTCGTCTTCATCGTTTCCCCCTGTGCTTTGCCCCTGTCCTTTGACCTGACTGCTCTAACATCTGGAACGTGGCCAGGAGCTGAGCGATGTAAGGTGAACTCATGCACTGGTGGATGAAGGGACGAGTCAGTGTAGCTGTGCTCGTGTTTTCGTTGTAACTGTTCTCGTGGGCAAACATGAGCGTGCTTAAAGAGTTGAAGTCAGAGAGGTTCAGAAGCTCCTTACGCAAAGCTCAAGTACTCATCGGTGAAAATCATTGTCTTCATTTAAATGTCAGTGAAGTTGTGAGCACTTACATAAAACAAATATTTTCTTTTATAAGAGTGAAAGGGGATTTAGCATCCTTTATCTAGTATTTTATTTACACAAAAAAATAAAATGTGTTATTAAAATACTACAGAAACAATAAAAAAAATTGTAAATAATAATATTACCAAGAAAATACCAACAATAACAACCACAAAATACTATTTTTAGAATCATAATAACAAAGAAAAATATTATTATTATTATTGTTATTATTATTATTATTGTTATTGTTGTTGTTGTTATTATTATTAATAATTATTCTAATACTAATAATAATAATAATAATAATAGTACATTTCAAAACATATATATGCATTTTATTTAAATGTTATGTCTTAAGATCACAATTAAATTACATGAGTAATATGAACCGTATGTTTGCTGACAAATGTTTTTGATAAGGGATTTTATTAAATTTGGAACATTGGATCTCAGAGGTCACACAGATATACTAAATGTACAAATGTACAAATGAATATATATATGTGCCCTAAAATAATTAAATTATTTAATATCTTTCAATCTTTTATGTGTTGTATAATCAGGACCAATCCGTTAATTACAGTTTGGAAAGATTTAGGTTTAATGATAATCAGAGTACAGTGAAGACACTTTAATTGAAGCAGAGATACTGTTACCACCCAGAATGCATTGTACTGCTAATACCTCACCAACCTGCCAAAAATTGCACACTATATGCTTTGTGTTTATATACATTGTTACCTGTTTTTCCTTCTGCCATAGTAGCCTATCTGCCTATCAACAGCCTTTTTACCGCTCAAAGTCTGTGTAGTCCTGGATAAAACAATAGACCGCTGGTGTTTGGATCTCGATTCTAGACCGGCAGTGCATCTGAATCCAAAAATCAAGGCTCCCAAGAAGGAAGTAAATCTTCCTCTCACGGGGAATTTTTTAATTGATCCTGGCACCCTGTTAAATATCATGTGTGCATGATCTGTTTGCATATAAGTGTGAGTTCAGCCAATATTTAACATTCCCAGATTTCTCTGCCAGGGTCCTATTCGTAATTCCTGAGCAGGTCCTGTGGGAATCGTGATGCACATTTCCAGCCTATTCGAACCCTTAAGAGACTTCAGAGATACGATAGTTCGATATGAACGGACCTCAAAGGGGCAACTATTTCCAAATAATGTGCTTATTGTTATAGGTCTCTTCTCACCAAGGAGCGAAGGGAGGCCCCATTTAGACTCTGATGCTAAACAGGCACATTAACCCCCTGCTTGTTTTCTTTACTCTGATTTGTCATATGAAGGATATGAGAAGCGGATTCCTAGGTTTATTATGAGCTTTGTATCGTGCAATTTTCATGTTAGATTTGTGCGAAATCATGACAGGCAACATTCTTGAATAGATTATACACAAAAAGGCATTTCTAATAAATAAATATGTCACCTTATGTAATTCTTTTGACTTGTTCTATCTGGTAATGCATCATATTGAGCAACACCCATCGTTCCAAACAATGGCAGCGGAATGACTCAAACTGAAGAGCCTACTGACATTTAGTAAGCCTCTATAACCCTTTTACAAGGCGTTTCATTAGATTACTGCCCTTTTAGAGCTGCTCCGATAAACATACGATACAACAAGTATTGTAAACGTGAAATGTCTAAGAGCAGCAACAACTCGGCTCACGAAATTGCTCTCAGTCATATTGAGTATTGAGTTTGGAGTTCTAGACCTCTGAAAACACGTCATGGGAACTGTTCGACGGAACTTTAATTAGGTTTGGGTTAGGATGGGGTTTACATGACTGAACAGCTGCTCTCAGGTCTATATGTGTGTTGACTGACTGGTGTGAAGCTCTCAGCCTCAGCCCCCGAGTCGTATTTTACAATTTAAAGACGTCCCAGATGAGTGGATGCTTTTTTTTTCTCTTTAAAAAAAAAAGTAGACCTGATGATGTAGCGCAGCACGGACTTTTAGAGCACAGAAAGTATTCTGTGTTAGCCTGTTAACTCAACTAGATGATTCCGGTTTGAAACAGCTGAGTGCACTCCCCCCCTCCTGTTTCTTATTCCGTTGTTTTTAAGTTTCCCGTCCCTCCTGAGACCCGAGCCCTCTCCTGACACAGTGTTTCTTTTGAATATTTCATGGTGTAACATGCGAGGGGGAATTTCAACGAAGCAAAAGAGCATCAGTGTTCGTACAGGCGATGTGACTTCTCTGTGTTTTCTTATGACCTTTAGTAGAAAGTGCCGAAACTTATGCAAGGCAGTTTTCATGGCACAAGTTTGGTCTGTTTTAAAATGCTTTAAAAAAAAAAAGTCAAACCATTATTGAATCACAAACATTAAGAAATTTACATTACGTTTTACATCATGGCACGTTGGTTTAGTGGGTGGCACTGTCGCCTCACAGCGAGAAGGTCCTGGGTTTGATCCCTAGGTCCTTTCTGTGAGGAGTTTGCATGTTCTCCCCGTGTCCACGTGGGTTTCCTCCGGGTACTCCGGTTTCCTCCCACAGTCCAAAGACATG
>JAYDZG010000023.1:10651895-10666034 GCA_034509265.1 Microcambeva bendego
CTTTCTGAAACGAGCATGCAACAACTTCTCTCTGTGTATGATGAAACCTTCTTGAGGTTTCAGTCTTTAGATTGTTGTGAGTGTCACAAATCTAAAACTAGGCATAGTTTCAGCTAGACCCTTCTAAACAGGAAAGTGAGGCGAGGGTCAGCGAGTGCAGAATCTTTTAGGGTTTACAGAGGAAATCGCTTAACCTGGCTATCATAAATAACCTGTTGGAACTCCAGTTCACACCGCTGACTTATAAACACACAAGTACCTGGAATGGAAGGAAGGAAGAAGGGTGTTTGTGGAACATTTTTATTTTACCAGCTTAGTGGACATTCCATTCAGTTGTATATTAGACTCGGTCCTCTTCAAATGATTTTTAAGTTACAGGGTTTGAGAATTTGGACTGAACCTGGCTACTCAAGATAATTTTCTTCCTAGCCAATTTTTATTACCGTTTCCTGCTCAGAACCAAATCTTACTAATGTGTTTTCCTGGAATCATAGGGTGTGCATCTGTAACTCACAGCTCACCTCACAACAAGAAGGTCCGGGGTTTGATTCCCAGTTGAACCGGTCATCTGCGGTCTTGAAGTCCAGCTTTACTTTACACTGACTGATTTTTCCAGATCCACTAAATATTTTCTCCATATTTTGCTTGCCAGGTGGTTGCAGATGGCCCAATAATCATCATCATCCCATCAGCTGTTATCAGTTGTTGTGGAATGTTTCAAGAAGGCATTTCTTGAAATTTCTGTAGTGTCAGTATAAGGGATGTAATGTTTCACCAAGAATCGATTTACATGGGATTTGAATCAGTGATTCGTGTAAGATGAATCAAATTTCACTTGGGGCAAAAATAAAAGGGTATTTTCAGAAAAATACACATAAGAACAAATACTTTATAGTTTATTTAACTTTTTTCTAAAGAGAAATAGTAAAAGGAAATCTTTAATAGTCATTATCTGTCTTCATTGTAATGTTCATGAACAACCATTTGCTGTTGTGCCGGAAAGAGAATCATCCTATCAGTGAATTATGACCTCTGCTGGAGGATTGTCGAGGAATAATTCTCCATACTTGAAGCTGATCCGCATATGAACTCGGCTGGTGTGGGTAAAAATTGGCTGTGTGTGTGTAGCTGACACTTTGGTGGTTGACTAGCAGCAACATGTCGTTCTAGCAAGCAGAGCATTTCCTGGCAATTGGTTTCCAATAAAGGGAAGAGCTCGATCAGCTTCCGAAAAAAGCAAACAGGGAAAGTGTGTATCTGTACGTCTGTCCACTCTCACACCAGCCTGCTAATAAAATTTGGATCTAGCAAACATCAGCACCAAAACAATTGTGAGCTTAAAAAAACCCAACAAATCGAATATCTCCGTGTAAAGAGCAAACACAACCTGGTTATTGATCATTTATTGCCACGTTTGTAGCAGTAAATTACAAAATGACTTAATGTATTTCTTTCTGGAGACAAAAGCAAAGCTTAGCATCTATTTGCTGCTCTGTAAATCAATTCTTATTTAATATTAATGGAATTCGAAATAGTTTCTTCATCCTGAAGCGATTCCGCTTTCTGCCTATGTAACATGACACCAACTGATTGATTTTCAGCTTGTCCTGACCAATGTGATTATTTCCCATCTTGTATTTTAGTCTGAACACCGGTAAGAGCAAAATCTTCTTGAGCCGCAAATGAACGTGACCATAAAAAATGAAATGTATGCGTTTCTCTTGATTTAGCGTAGTCAGGGTCTTGCATCACGCCTCATTCAACTCTTTTCGCCCATGCTTTCTGCACAGGCATCCACATCCCACCCACATAGTCCGGCCATCCCACCCAGGAGACACTGTGACCAGTTTTTGTGACCAGGCACTGCCAATCGCTCCTGTTAAATGGCGCCCAGCCGACCACTTTTAGCGCCGAGAGTCAAACTGTGTGCTTGCAGAATATCTCACTTTGCCACCTAGCGCATATATGAGTCCAAAATTTAAACACTAATGGTGTGACTGTACAACGGATTGGGTCAAATTTGGAAAAACTCACTTGGTAACAATAATCAATACTAGCAAATGTCCTTTTGAGATGGATTGGTGTTCTGTCTGGGGCGTGTTACCACACTGCGGCTAGTGATTTCGGGGAAGTTGGACCCAGAGCGACCCTGACAAGCAGTGATAAAACATTTCAAATGTAATGATGCCCGTCTGTAGATTTTTGCTAAAATTGTCTAGTGTTTTTCCTGCTCTTGCTTTTTCCACTTCATATTCGAGTGCTCATACCCACGTCCACGTGGTGCAGATATTCGATGGTCTTTCACCCCACCCTATAAAAAGTATACTCTAGACTCTGGTGTTGTGGGTGAAGGCCGGTGTTGTGGGTGAAGGCCGTCCACACCACTTCTGTTACCATAACAAACATAGTGAAATTCAGTGATCTGCAAGAGTAGCATCTATAAATATCAAAGCAGAGGTGCTGGTGTGACCCCATTCTAAAATGAAAAGCTTAGGAATTTGTGTAGTTTATTCTTAGTATTAGGACAAAGATTATCCTCTGGTTATCCACATTAGATTAATGGTGTGTGTCTGTATTTCATGGTTTTACACTCACACACACAAGCTGAGTGTGTGTGTGTGTTTGTGTGCTCAGGTGACGCAGTGTTGCAGCACAACATAGATGGGAACTCCGATACATAATATAGAATCTCAGCTCTGCCCGTCGGCCTGTTGTTCATACAGGGGTGGGGTATGAAGCCGAATAGGCACTCCTCGTACCTGATGCAAATACACGACCTCTGCTGGGGGATTAAGAAATGCGTTGATCAGTGTGTGTCTCACTGTAGACAGAGCCGATCCATGTATCCACTCATCTAGTGTTGGTGACAAAATGCATATGGCTGCTGCCCATGTATCGGAGGGGAGTGAGTTATCATAGTGGGGGGCGGCATTAGCGAATTAGAGAGAAAGCACGACCAAGCAGTTGGTCATGTTGAGTTGTGAGAAAACGGGATGCTTTAAATAAGAAAAAGGTTTTGTTTTATGCTTATTTTGCTTTTTTTTCCTCTTACAGAGCGGAGAAAACAGAAGTTCTTAGTGATGATCTGCTACAGGTAACCACTGATTTATTTTCTCTTTTATTACTTTTTGCAATAGCATTCACTCCATGTCCAAAAGATTAATTAACTTAACTTGTTCTCTAGTCATCTGGACTTGACCAAATATTGTTACGCCAATATGTATTTTTTTCCTTAATTTAGGTGAAAAACCCAGAAATAAAAGAAATTATTGTCAATATCTGTGTTACTGCTTCACTCAATTAAACCTGTAAACTTATTACCTTCATCTCCATCGGCTGTTGTTAACCTTTGCCCGTCAATCATCCCTCTCAGAAGTCCTCCACGTATCAGGAATGTTCTCTATGACTCCTATATGACTATCTAACACACAGCCATATAGCTTTATGCAATAGGGCAGTGGTTCCCGAACCTCCAGAAGTTGTGTAAGCTGAAGTCATGTAGGCGTTGTGTACAGTGTTGCCTGATTGGTCAGTTTTCCACCACATAGGGAGGATTCTGTTGGAAATTGTCGAGGACACAATTTGGGTTGTGTCCCATTATATATTTTTTTATAAATTAGTAAGCTACATCAAAGACATACCAGCAAATCATTATTTGCCCTTTATAATTTATTAATACTGATATGTACATCGACATAATTGGTTGATAGTTTTCCAAAATCAGGTAGTCACGTTGTGTTTTTAAGCTGCTCTAGACGTCGACATCTTTTTATCGTAGCTGGACTAATAGTGCAGATTAACCAGTGAACACGAGACACTTAAATTCTAAACAAATTTAAAGACAAACCTTTCATTTTGAATTTCATGTCAGATTGCATGTTAGTTGGAGAGGGGCTTTCACAGCAGTGAATTACTTTAGATAGTTTCTTAGTTAAACCCAGTCTAATTTATTTAAAAACGTGTCATTTAAAATAAATGTGGGGAAAAAAACTTTTTTGTTGGAAGGGAGAAAACAATTTATAATTTATTATTAGTGTTCAAACAGGAAAACCACGACTTTCTGGTTATCTTACCTCCACTGAAGAAGAAAATAACGGTTCTCGTCAGGCCCAAGAATGCAACAAGCATTCCAACTCGGCACACGCTCGCCATGTCCAAGGGTCAAAGTTTAACTGCCTGCTTATTCATCGTTTCAAGTAAACTCTGGCGTGTCTGAAAAGAACTTGCGAGGCTGAAGCAGGGCAGAACATTCAGCACTGTCAGGACTTTGGCGCTTTTCAAGTGAATGTGCCCCAACAGATTATTCATGTTTCTAATAGATCCAAGTACAATACAAACCATGGCTGTTGGATTGGTTATCCAGACTTGACAGATACTTAAATTAAAAAATATAAATATTCATATTTACTGACAAAAATTTAACACCAAGAGTTAAAGGACCAGCTAGTCCTCAATGTCCTATCTAAACCTCAATTAAAGAATACGCACTCATAGTAAGCGTCGGCATAGATTTCCCTTTACGTTCTTTAAAAACAAAATACTCTTTTTGTGCTTATCTTTTATCTCTCTAAATAGTAAACGACTGCCTTAAATGTAAGGTAGGTACAAACCATGCAAAACAATTTTGAATCAAGCCCAGTTTGGCTGGATAGCCTCGAATCTGTCGCAATGTCAACCAGGTGAGTTGAATAGTGCCCGTATCCTCTTCTGTTTAAAGAGAATATTAATAATCTGTAATTAACTGTCTTGTGGTGCGTCATGAATGCCCTACAAATAATTAAATCCATAATGAATACTTCACACAGTCATGTCTTGATATTTCTTACTCTTTTGCATCTCTGGCTTTTAAAAACTTTAAGAGGGAACATCTAAATGAGTAGGCAGATAGATTCCAACTTTAATGTAATACTCAGATTAATGTTGAGTGACTCGTCAGATTGAAAGTTCTACGTTAACATGATTCAGTCCGAACAGTTCACTAGATCTTCATCTTATAACACTGATTATATCTTAGCAGGTGGGATACATTAACAGCAACATTTAAATCATTGAATAGCCAAAACTGCAGCTCTTGTGGCGTGTTCCCAGTCTGCAGTGTTGTTATTGAAAATTGGTAAACTGGCATCTTATGGAAAGGGTCATTATGTTATGCCTTGTTGTCTGCATATTTTCTTTTACAAACCCGTCTTCCCTCATTGTGACTGGCAGCCAAGTTAAAAGCAGAAGGACATGTTTGGTTTCAGTTCCACCAGACTTCAGGCTCGTCTGAAACTGCTTATTAGTGAGCAGTTTCATTTTAATTCAAGATTTCATTTTATACAGACTGTATGTTGTGTGTAAAAAAATCCACTATATCACTGACCGACAAATGGGTCCAAGTTCGCCCAGTTTAGACAAAATGCAGGTCTCGTGGTTTTTCTCCCCAAGTTTGAGGAACAGGAAGTCGTGACTGAAAACAGATGGAAGAAATGCTCAGACTTTACTCTGCAAATAATTCATACAATGCTGTATAGAGCTAAAAAAAAAGAAGAAATGATATGAAGTGAGAATAAAGCCAGTCATGGCTAGTTGCACTTTCACATGAAGTACTAGCATTGCCATGTACACTTAAACGGCTTAACATTACGACCACTGACAGGTAAAGTGAATAACGCTGGTTATCTTTTCATCATGGCGCCTGTTCGTGAGTGGGATATATCAGAGAGCGAGTGAAAATTTTGTCCCCAACAATGGCCTGGCATAAATGTTTGAGCAAATATGACAAAGACCAAATGGTGATGGCTAGATGACTAGGGCAGAGCATCTTCAAAACTGCAGCTCTTGTGGGGTGTTCCCAGTCTGCAGGGCTCCATATATATCAAAGGTGGTCCAATGAAGGAACAGTGGTAAGATGGCGACTGGGTCATGGGCAACCAGGGCTCAGCAGCAAGGTGGTCATAATGTTACATTCTATCTAGAAACCAAATGGTGGGAATACAGTGACACCTATGGTTCCTTTTAAAGAACGACTAAAACATCAGTCACTGTTCTGAGAAGGCGATAAGAATTTAAATGGTGTCTGGAGGAGTTCCTTTTCTTTCAAAAGTGCTTTTATACGAATAGGGATTGAGGTTCGTCAAGAAAGCTTCCACTGGAATGTTCTTCATTTCAAAGCTTCAGGATGGTGTGAAGTTGAAACATTTTCTGATCATTCAGGCAAATTTTGCATTTCACAGATCGAGCGTCGCATGGAGGTGGTGCGACTGGTCTCACACAACACTCACAAGAAACTGGTCTCGTGTCTTCAGGGCCACGTGGGCACAGAGGTTGACAAGAGACATGTGAGTTAAATACCTCTGTGGGTTCACGTCTACACTTTGACACTTCATGTGGATGTGCGAGCTGTTTTTTATTATTTGGTTTTAGAAAAAACTTCCTATGATGGGACTTTCTCAGGCCATGCAGGATGGAGCAGGTCAGTTAGAAGACTCGATGATTGGGTGAGTTTCCCCATATAATTTGGTCTAAGTACGAAGACCAAGTGCATAAGAGCCATTCCACGGAACGGGGGTCATTTGGCAAAGTTTCCATGTAAAATAAAACGGTGTATTTGTGATTATTTTTGAGATTTTTAAGATTTATCTTAATGATGCCCTTTTATTTTTAAGGTAGGTACAAACTATGCTCAATTACAGTGAATCTCGACTCATTCAACATAAATACCGATTTAAATCATGCGTCAAGTGAATCGATTTTTGACTCCTGGTGCATCACAACATCCCGATTTTTCACATAAAGCTGCTTGGCTTCAAAATGGCATCCCATAATTTTCACTGTGAATGTAATGTGGGACGCATCTCATTCTGCTCTGTGTGTTTTGTACGTCCCTGCATTCGTACAGGAAGATGATGGAGGTGTGTGGCGACGCCGAAAACAAGCTCGCATACGAGCAAAGCCAGCTCGAGGTCCAGCTCGAGAGGGACGTCTTGGACCCGCTCAACCAGCTAGCTGAGGTGGCGACACCCAACAGTTTCAAACATTGTTAGTATAACAAGACAACATCTAGACTCTTAGGTTCATCTTGTAATGCTTTAATTCTGTTAATAGGTTGACATACCTAATATCATGAAGCAGAGGAAACAGCTGGCTAAGCACGTACTGGATTATGATTCTGCACGAGCAAGGTGGGCACATCGAACACTAATCCACTGGAGCCACATTATTATGACCAGTCCCTAATTCAGATGGCTTGGTGGGTATCTTGGGTGTTAAAGACAGTACCAACCGATTTGGGTATGAATCAATCTTCACAGATCATGTACACTCATACACGCTGATTATCTTCCCTGGGGAAGACGATGCAACATGTCACCTGGCTAGAAGTCTCTAACATTGCTGGAATCCACAGACTAGTTGAGCATCTGTGTGTATGACCTGGGTGGTTGTATTGGCAGGTTTGGTTTGAGGATGAATCATCAAGGATGTATTCCTGGGGTCAATGGGGGTTTTGGGTATTTCAACATCGAATCCTTCCACCATTGATGAAGTCCTGGCTTGCATCCCAGCAGCACAATGGTGATTAGTCTAAGACTACAAGGGAAGCTCAGCTTTCCCTAAATTGACAAAAATTAAATTGTTGGGTTAACTTTTCATTAATTATGAATGGGTTTATCTTGAAGACGAGTTCAGAATCAGCTATTTATTACAAAACTCGATTTTGTTAACTTTGTTAACTTTGACGTTGAGCATCTCTGGGGCTGAATGGATCTGTGGGCTGGTCATGATTCTGCAAGATGAGTGGAGGATCATTTGAAAGGCTGAATCCCGTTTTAATTGACGGCTATTTTGAGATCCACACAGTCATATAATCACTGGGAGCTTCAGTCCCATCGACAATGAGCTTCCCCTCTTGGAAAGACCAGCAGCCGCCTTTGCAGCAGCACCAATCCACAAGCTATCCCTCTTTAACTAAAGCCATCGTGGATCCTTCCTAAAGCTGCTTGCACTGCTAGCAGCATGGCTCTGGAAACCTGTGACTGTGTGAGTCACTCCCAGGCCTGGTCATAATAACGTGACTCGTATACGTTTAGTAGCTTTTTTGCATTATGTAACAACAAACCTTAAGACTTTTACATACTGTTTTTTTGTCTGATCCAGATATCTTCAGGCCACCAAAGCAATCCTGTCAGCCACTAATAACCAAGCCATGGCTGCCAAAGCTGACTCTCTTAAGGAGGAGATGGATGAAGCTCATAACAAAGTAGAGATATGTAAGGTATGGCATCGGGGCCATATTTTATCTGGAAGGGTGGGCGGGGGTTGGTGAGCAGTCTCAGTCATGTCTGTTTTAACTCCTGTCGACGTCCTGGTTTGTGCGTCTGGAATAATAATAAAAAAAAGAGTATCAAATATAAACTGAACAAATGTATTGATTAAGTGGAACCCTGTTTGTTCTCTTTTAGGATCAGCTGGCTGCCGACATGTACAACTTCTCCTCAAAAGAGGGAGATTATGCGCAATATTACGTCATTGTGAGTCTCTTTAGATCTGCTGATATGTTTTCTGGATTTCAATCGACCATTTGCTTCCCTAATTGAGGCATTTTCTCGGAATGGGTGCAACAGATTCATAAAAGGAAATCTTTTCTTTTCTCTTTAGTTGTTAGAGGCCCAAGCTGAGTACCACAGAAGATCTCTGGCTTATATCGAAAATGTTCTTCCTACCATCAGATTGCAGCAAGGTATGCCGAACACGAATGTCAGGAATTAATTCCTGCTTTTACGAAAAAAATGGGAGGGTTTAATTCCATTTTCCTTTTGCTGGTATGACTGGAATTTCTGCCAGACGGTATCTCATTGGGTCAAAAAGAATTTTTTACGCCCTAGTTTATTGTTACAAATACACAAATCTAACCTTAAGTCTCTCTTTCTTACTCTGTCCTCTCTTTCAGAAACGTGGATGGAGAAGCCGGCGTTCGGGACTGCACTCGAGGAGCATCTGAAGCGCAGTAACAGGGAGATCGCTCTGCCCATGGAGGCTTGCGTGATGATGCTCTTGGAGACCGGCATGAAAGAAGAGGTACCGACCACTCCAACTCCGTTCACTTCTGCTTTTTTGAATCCGGAACTCATAAGCTGTGTGACCCGAGCTCTCTGAGACTTTGCGAGCTGAAGTGAGATTTTGGTCATCGATGTTACCGTAGCGATGTACCTTTCCCTTCCATTTCATGCCAGACTATAAAAATGGTACTGAAACTAGACAGCCATTTCGTTTTAAATTCACAGTACAACTAACAAACAGCTATAAAAATAAAGCAATTAATAGCGCAGGTGGCCAGACTGGCTCAACAGGATCGATTTAAATGTTCTGTTTTCCATAAGCTCTAGACTGCCAGATTTTAAAATAATCTATTTTCAGATCCATTGGTGTGGTGACTATGTTCTTTATGCAAACAGTGAAACGGCGCAAACAGCGACTGGCACAAGGTCCTGGGCTCAATTCCCACTCAAAAGTGTCCCCATAACACCCTCACAGACCCTGTGGTCTCGCTTTAAGAAAGGCAGATGGTCTGAAGGAGGAATTATATTGTTAGAAATGTCATTTCTATTTTCCTCGATGTGTGATTTTGCGGTTTCTTGATCCGGCAGGGACTTTTCCGTATAGCAGCAGGAGCGTCGAAGCTGAAGAAGCTCAAGGCCGCGCTAGATTGTTCAACGTCTCAGTTGGAGGAGTTCTACTCGGACCCCCACGCTGTAGCAGGTATGTTGAATTTTACAGAAACAAAAAGCGAAAGAATTAAAAAAGGATGTGAGTGTTCGGGGGACTTTGCATGGGCAAGGTTTCGGCTATGAGTGAACGTGAAAGCGTTTATTTCTTTTCACTTCCCGGTTTATTCTGACCTACTTTAACTCTCTGAGCGAGGATAAACTGGATCCTGGAAAGGTCGAAAGTGTTTGGAAATGTGAAAGGAAACTGGAGTGCGTCAAAGAGTAATGACGCGAAGCGAGTGTACGTTACAATATACGTTATACGCCAAACAGGCATAACATTATGACCACTGTCAGGTTAAAGTGAATAACACCAATGATCATTTTTTTTCCGGGACCTGTTCGTAGGTAGGATATATTATGCAGCAAGTGAACATTTTATCGTTGAGTGTAAGGGACAAATTGTAACACCTAGACGAGCATCTTAAAAACTGCAGCTCTTGTAGGGTGTTCTCGGTACAGGGTTTAATATGGGGTCCAAGCGTCGATGCCAGTGTGGTCCGGACACAGGCCAGATATTGCAAGTCAAACTGCAGAGTAGAAAAGTGTCAATATTAATGGTCATAATGTTATGCCTGCTCAAAATAGCAAAATATTTATGAGAGATTGTGTCCTGCTGAAGCACTTTCGGATTTGGGCAGGGTCATACCAGTTCTAATCACAGTCCAAGTGAAGGTTTGAGCATATCGTGGAAATGAGTTATCGTCTTTGACCTTATTCTGAATAATTCCTTAAAATCCTGAATAATTATCTGGAGTTTTATTCTTGCACTTCATAACCGAGACCGATTCATTTGTTTTCTCACGATCAGGTGCTCTGAAGTCATACCTGAGGGATCTGCCGGAACCTCTAATGACCTTCCAGCTGTACGATGAGTGGATTCAAGCCTCAAAGTAAATTTTGTTAACATGACACGTGCTGTACATAGATCACTTATATGCATATATACACACACATGCCACAAATTAGAATCAGGATTCTGGGAGTAATGACTTGACCCTTATTATACCCACTCAGGTCTTTATTACCGCCTCTTTCCTTCTGTGTAGTAACTACTTTAAACTAGTTTCATCACAATGTTTTTACCTCGCTCATATAGGTGCATTGCATATTGGCGACTTTTATGTTATTACGTAACCTAAATCGTTTGAATTTCAGTGTTCCTGACCCTGATAAGAAGCTGCAGGCCCTCTGGGTGACGTGTGATAGGTTGCCAAAAGTGAACAAAGCCAACCTGAGGTAGGTCAAAACACTATTTTTTGCTTTCTGAGAGAAAAATTCCATTACATGATTTATTTACTTTAATGATAATTTTTTATTCTTTTTTTTCAAGATATTTGGTGAAGTTTCTTGCCAAGCTAGCTCAGGAGAGCGAGGTCAACAAGATGACTCCAAGCAACATTAGCATCGTACTGGGACCCAACCTATTATGGGCTAAAGCTGAGGGGTATGTCATAGCTATTAAAACAGAGAAAGAACCTATGTTTACTGACTATCACGGCCTAATATCCTTCATGAACAAACCTCAAACAAGAGAGACGGAGAAGATGGCTGCGTTTGTGGAGACTTAAAGACGATCACGTTTAAGATGGAGAATCCTCCATCAGTTATTACACTGTTCTTTTCCCCTACAGTTATAGCTGGGTCAAATCTACTCTTGACATATTTTGTCATATTCTTTCAAAAGAAAACATTTTCCCTCTTCAATCCTGTTTGGTTTTCTTCTCTTATTTTCTCTGCTTTAAGACCCATAAAGGAAACTGTGGGTGAGGTGTGGTTGTCATGGAAACAGTGGAACTTCACCACAGTAAAACCTCATTAACTGCATTAAATCCCTCACCGTTTCCCTTAGTTAAGTGATGCAATACACTTAAGTAATCCCATTAAGCTTTATACTTTAGGGAAAAACTTGGTTATGCAACCAGGTATGTCCTTAGGATGCAAGTTTTTTTGCCCATAATACCAGCAAACTTGACTTAATCATCATGGCCTGTCATGGCATTGTTAGTTTTGTACTGCTGAATGGAAAGACCAGGTCAACTGGAATTATATCTTTCCAGAGAAGCTATATAAACTAATCAGATTAAAGCAGTGTTTGTATGGCGTTGCATTCTAAATTGGTAATATCTTTTCTCCCTATTTTGTCTCTAGGTCCCTTGCTGAAATGGCGGCTGCTACCTCAGTCCACGTGGTTTCTATTATTGAGCTCATCATCCTGCATGCAAACTGGTTCTTCCCAGATGGTAATGCATTACAAAAAATTCAGTCGAATAGAATTTGTTTGGTGCTTGAGCGTGCAATAGAATAAAAATTCAAATGGAATAAAACCACACCGCTCTTGTTGGTCAAAAACACAACGTCTGTATTACACTGGAATTTTAGCCCACTCACCCAGTATGCCATATCAAGACATCACAAGACATCTGATACACCAACCAACAAAAACATTATGAGACAAGTGAAGTGTTCGTGGGTGGGATATATTACACTGCAAGTGAACCTTTTATCCTCATTGCTGGTGAAAAAATAGACGAGCGTAAGAATTTGAGCCAGATTGACGGGGGCCAAAAGTGGTCCAAGGACGGAACAGTGATTAAACCATTGTTGCTTCAACCCAAGGGCCGAACAGTGTCTGATTAGTTGAGTTCGCCAGTGTATACTTAAACAGAACAATGTCTCCAGGTCTTAAGACTTTTCAACACACTAACAGATAATCACAAATTTGCTAAAAAAGTCTCACGCTAATTAATGCGTTTTTTTTTTTTGTTTTTTTTTCAGATGTAGACTTCAACGTGTCGGGCATGTTCGCCATGCCCACAGCCCCCACGAACCAGCCCGGGCACTTCGGCACACCCGAGCCCGAACATTCCACCATCAACCGGACGCGCCCGGGTAGCCAGGGGGCGTCCGAGGCCGAGACTTCTCGAAAAGACAGGTACTCAACGCACCCTCGCCTTCACAGACAAGACTCCAGATCCTCGACCGTGTCTGCTTTGTATGTAGTGGCCGATGAGGCGGTCACCGTCAAAGCCGACAGTACGTCTCCAGAAGCCGTGTAGCATCATGTTCCGGGCGGTTCTGTCTTTTTTTTTTTTTTATTATTATTATTATTTTTTTTCATTTGTACACCTTTAATCAAATCAATAAAGCATTTGGTATCTTTTCAGTTTAACATGATAAGATAAAAGTGATTACTCGATTATGTACCAATCATACGCAACTCTAAGTATCACTTACACGCTTACTAATTAGCTTTAATATTTATACATTTAACCACCTAGCAACCTTTATTTTCTTTTTTCATTTATTATTAAACCACTACTTTTTCCTGGTGATGGTCGTGGTGGGTCTGGTTCTTCTGGGTCTTCATAATCACTATGCGCAATGCAGTAACAAAGCCTGGACAGGATGCCGACACATTGCTGGGCCTTTTATTTTTTAGCATTTAGGATACTCTTTTAATCACTGCAATGAAATTCGTTCAGTGCAGTGAAACACACACATACACACTAGTGAACACTATGGGGCGGGGAGCACAAGTGCCCGGATTGGTGGGCAGCCCTAGCCATGGCGCCCGGGGAGCAGTTAGAGTGAGGTGCCTAACTCAAGTCGTGACCTGTTGGCTCTGGGAATCGAAATGGCAACCTTCAGATCACAATCCCAGTTCTCTGACCACCATGCCACGGCTGCCTGACTGGCCACCAGGCGTCTTGATTTTGATCCACCAAAATGTTCTCACGTCACGTTATCCTGGTCTGGGTCATATGATCACATGTGTGACGGGCACATTTGGCTTGATTTCAGTCAGTGTATCTTATCTATGGTAATATAATGAGTGAAGCACCACACCTTCGGTCCCGGCCTCTTGACTAAGTGTATGTTCAAAGTACAAAATGTTTCCAGACCTTGCCTTACAGCCATGTGAAATGAAATATTCTTTAGACCTTGCTCTAATACGTTGTGTGTATAGTGTGTGTTGATATCTGGCAACCATATCCAAAGGAAATGCATTACTGACATTTGAATTGCAGTGCCTGTATGGTTTCCAGATGAATATGTGTATGTGTGTCAAATGTGTCATGGGACTAAAATCTAAATTTGAGAACAGAGGCCATCGGGAATGTCGTCAATCTATACTGTTCTTTATCACCCTGGCGAAATGTGTTCTTTATTATATATACACACTATATCTATCTATCTAATCTATCTAATCCATCAAATCTATCTATCTAGTCTAATCTATTTAATCTATCTATCGATCTATCTATCTAATCTATCTATATATCTATCTATCTATCTAATCCATCAAATATATCTAGTCTAATCTATCTAGTCCAATCTATTTAATCTATCTATCGATCTATCTATCTAATCTATCTAATCTATCTATCTA
>JAYDZG010000023.1:10696388-10707482 GCA_034509265.1 Microcambeva bendego
CACCCCCCCCCCCACACACACACACACAATCTAGTCATGCCAAATTACTATTCTACTTTTAACGTGTACATGACATATTCATTTGGAGATCCACATTGTGTACTCAGAGTCATTATTTCCAGTTTTATAGTGCGATGCCACTGATCAACCAGCAGTAATTAAGTTTTAGGACCCGAAATGATGAGCAGAATAACACCTCCATAGAAACACACTGAATCCAGAGACAAAATGGTGATGGACGTTATTTCATATCTACAGTGACTAAAATTAAATCTGTACCTGGAATAACTGAATCGATCCAGACTGGAGCGTGGCCACGCAGCGTGAACCCAAAACTTTGGTTTCCTTTATAGACTCGCACTGTTCTGTAAGGGGGCATTTTAAAAAAATGAAGAAACAACACAATTATCTAACAATTCAAGTTTAATAAACTAATCGTACACTCACATCTTTACACACAAAGTCACACAAAGCTCACCCCTCTATAATCCTCCCCAGAGTTCCCATGGCAACTCCCTAGGGCACCACCGGAGGCAATAAATAATGCAAGAGCTTAAAAATGGGAACTGAACTAATGTTAAGTACACTAGGAGACTTTAAGGATAATTAGATTGTTTTATTTCACACCTGCCACACCTAAATAAGTTCCCAACTGAAGCACAGCAGCAACAGACCAGAATAGACCGAGCAGCGCAGGATCCCAGCTACAGAAAAAAAAGCAAGAGCACCAACAAAACATGGATGGAGTACTTCTAAGAGCCTAGGTTAGAATTCTACACTGACTGTGTGCTTCAACACCTGTACCAAAGTATGACTTGCCTGCGGTTAGCGATGGCCCCAGAGTGGCCGGCGATGAGAGAAGTGGTCTTGCGAAGGCCACGAGACGGGGGAATGATGCCATCCTCGTGGGCAGTCCGAGGCACTGAGCTGGCCCGTGTGGACACCAGCAGCCTCTCAGGGTGGTCATCGCTGCGACTGCGGCGCAGTCCACTCTGCCTGTGCTCGCTGAAGCTGCGGCCTTTAGGCCGGCCGATCAAGCTCTGGGAGACCACATCGTCAAAACGCTGCCTGTGCTTCCTGGGGATGAAGATCCTGATGAACATGACAGGAAAGTCAATGTGAAAGAACATCAGAATGAGTCTCAGTGGAACATCTATTTCAGTTAAAGCACAAAGTGAGGGAGAGAGAGTGACAGAGAGAGAAATACATTCGTGCTGGGAGAGAGACTGAGACCGATTGGTAGCTCCAGCCCAACTGAAATCCATGGTAAGGATAAAAAACTTAATTTATGTATTGAAAAAACTTTAATTATTCTTAAACACCTCCAGCAATAATTTACATAATGCAAATCCAAATATAAAACACTTCCTGAATCTTTGTCAACAGTAATCAGTCGAACCTAAACTTGAATGATTGTAGATTTTCAATGCAGAAATCACTATTACAGGTGTGATCAAATACAGTATTTAAATATAGACTTGTCAACTTAGACAAGCCAAGGTATGTTAGGATTGTGTATCGCCATTTACATTAAAGTAACAGTACTGACGTTCTGGTCAACACGGAGCACAAGTTACACACAAACTTGGTCGTCTCCATGGAAACAGAGTAATCCAGTACAGAGAGCCAGGAGTTTGGGTTTGTGTTAATGAACTGTCAGTGTCTTAATATTCATACAGGACCAGAAAAACACTTCCCACAAATAGACAAAGTTCTAAAAAGGCAGCCAGACTGTGTAGAAAACATGGCTCATTATCTGTCTTTGATTTCTGGTAGTAAAAATGTCATTACTAAATAATTTCCATGTGCATCAATCAAATATAATGGAATAAAGATGTTTTTGCTGTTTGCAGCAAACAGTGGTGGCATTTAGAAGCATGTAGAAAATGGTAGCAAGTTAAAAATGCAAAGTGATCGGGTTCCACATGATCTCTTGTCTAGTCGGGAATAGAACAGAATCCAATAGAAGGGAGTAGAATCTAATGATACATTTTAGTTTAGTTGGGTAAGAAGTAGCCCCGTTGTAGCCCAGTGGTTAATGTACAGGATTAGTAACCAAAAGGCCGCTGGTTTAAGCCTCATCACTGTCAGGTTGTCACTGTTGGGCCGCTAAAGCAAGGCCCTTATTCTCAATTGCTTGGACAATATACTGCCACTAGACAACACATTGCATGTATGTTGTATTCACTAATCTGAATATTTTTTTTATTAACACGATGGTGAAAATTAACATTAACACATGATAACAGTCCCCTTCTTTGACCACTTAAATATGGGCCAAAGTTTTCTTTGCTTTAATTACTTACTTTATCAAAGGAGCAGAATCTCTCCTATAGCACATGTCTATATTTCGCAGATTGAACCAACCATTTAACATTTAACATATTTTCACTTCTTCTCACTCTACATCCCAATTGCACTTGTTTGCAAGACTTCTAGTGTGGCCTGAATCCAAAGAACTGTTAGCCCCATTTCCTCAGAGGAGCTAAAGGAGCTATCTGGGCCAGAAAATAACACCTGTGAAAAGAATTCTGAGCCAAAGGGCTATGTGGGGTTTATTACATTATGTTGATTGCAGTAGATGGTATTGGTAATTTCTGCACTAATAACATTCTGCATGTTGGATAAGGTCAACAAATATGGTCACCTAGGTCTGCCATCTAGTTAATTAAACTCCTGGTGATGGTTAGGGTAACTTTTCTCTGCACTGTCACAAAGGTTTCTTCAATGCTTTTTTAATTGTGTCCATGCATCTTAATGCTGGCCATCTTGTTTTATTATTTTCAGCTCTTTCATGACACACTTGTGTTTTCAATTAAATCAGTGTTTTTCATAATGAGTCAAACATAAGGGAGCTTCTCATTGATTATCTGGCCTTCAAGTGAGACTTGAAGGAGCCAGCCAAGTTACTCTCAAAAGTCTTTGCCAGCATCAAAAGCATATTTTCCCATCCCACAGTTCACTTACCCTTTCATAAGGAACCACTAAAATGGTCATTGTCTAGATAACTCTGCTCTTTGTTTGGAATGAGAAAACAGCCAGTCTGTCAGATGTACTGATTTCCTGATTGGATCTTTGTCAAAACTTGCATCCTTATAAAACCTAACACGTCTAGAGCTGCTTTTAAGATGAAACAAAACAAGATTATTCTTCTTCAACTTTAATTTACACTGGAATGCCCTCAATTAGAAAGAGGCCACAGCAAACCTAAAATTAACACCATAGTGAGGCTTGCAGATCAAGGGCAGCCAACTTAAAGAAGCAAACGAGGGCTTAAGTTAGATTATCCATGAAATAGAATCTTTACCTTTGAAACTGATCTGCAGTCACAGTAGTGAGGATTCGATAGCTCCTGAATTTATCACAGCTATATACTCTACATTGTTCAAACCAATGAACCACCAATAGGAAAAGCCTGTTTAACAGGACACAGCTTTGACGACTAAGAAAAATGGCCTCAGTTCATGTTGTACCTATAATATTACTAAAATAAAAAAACAAATAGCATAGAAATGTTTCTCCACACAAGTAAAAGAACAAGCAAGTTCCTCTTACCGAAAGTGCTTGGAGAAACTTCTGTCCCTCCCCATGATGTTTAGCTTATCATGTAACAACAAATCGACAGAATAATGGATCGTGTAACAAATTCAAATTTCTCCATAAAACAATCCATGATAAAAATGTTACTTGTCAATAAAAACTTCTGTCCGTTGCTCTGGGAATTCAGAAATTACTGCAGATCTTCAGCCAGTATCACATATCAGCCAGCCAGCAAGAAGCTGCACAGCAAGGTGCACTTCCAACCATCAGGGAAGATGAGTGAGAGAACAAAAATGAGAAAGCAACCAAGAGGGGAGAGAGGAAAGACGAGAGGAACTCCGTGTGAAACCATTCTGGCAGATCAACACGCTGATCATCCAACAAAACTTGATGACAGAAATGTATCAATCACCATAATCAGAAATGTTACTCTCAATTCACACACCATATGTTCTTCAAGGACTCCAGATGACAAGCAACATGACATCAGCACATTGGTCATCATATGCATAAACGATCCAAAGCACACAAGCAACTTCATTACTCTGAGCTTAATGTTAAACTCAAAGAGGAAAAGGTCCAAATTTGTCTCGAGTGACCCAGCTGCACACCACTTCGTGGATTTTGTGCAAACTTGTAGTGCGTCATGAACTAAAAAGACATTTATTCAAGGAACTAGGCTGCTTAAAAATAGAGAGCACCCAAAGGGGAGCTGTACAGATTTGCAGGGACAGAAAAGTACATCTGGTCAAACTACGTAATGAACATTAAGGCCTTAATGCTGTGAAGCTTATTTGTGCCAAAAATAAAATGTTTTTTAAGCAACTTATGGTACAAATCTAGGTATGTGGACACATTTGTCCTACTTCATTTCTTTCAGGGAAAGGACTTAAAGACGTGAAAAGACTCATTTAGGATCAGTCCATGACTGTAACTCTGCCACAGCTTGCAGCAGTGGGACGAATCAAATTTCCCTGACAGTGGGCATAATCAGCAACCTAGAGAGCAGAGATAACTGATGTCTTATGCAATTCCTCCTGACACACTATAGACCATAATGCCAAAAAGGACTAAACAATTGCTCCTGTTCAGGATCACAGGAACACTTGAGATCCTGGCTACAAGATCATACACCCTAAATAAGACATTAATCCCTCTCAGAGATCATCACCTAAGGCCACTTACTTAATCACATACACTATGGTCAATTTAGAGTGTTTTAAGAGTTTATAAAATACATAATTTACCATTTATCATCAAAATAAATCCAATACAGCATTACGTTTGCAGAACTTACTCTATGTATAGCTCACCAGAAAACTGCTCATTAAAACCAAAAAATAAAAACCAGTAATATTTCCCTTATTATGACTACAGTAACTCATTATGAACCACCATACACCAACACATCATCTTATTAAAGGGTTACACCAGCAAAGTGAGAAAAAAAACCTGATCAGCATCACTTACCTACAGCAGTCCATTTCGGTACAGTAGTCCTAGACCACAAACACACTGCTACAGTATATCCGAGCAAAAATCATCAAATCGAGTTCCTCCACCTCCCTTACACCCAATAGTAGGACTAAGCAGAGCCAGTGAGAAAATGAGCCGGGATATTACACTTCTAAAAGCTGCCAGTAACAACATTTGGGAGCATAAAAATGCCAACAAAGGCTTTGCTGGAGTGGTGGGGGGAATGTGTGATTCTTATGTGGTAGACTATGTGTTTATATGGGCTGTGAAAAAGGAAAAAATACAGATAGAGACTCAAGGAGTAAATTAATAGAGGATATTGTTTAGGAAACATCGGACACAACTGACTGTGTGAATGGTTTGATTTGTACTATTGGAATTTGTCTGTAAGGGTTTTGTGCTCTTTTAAAACACAACCCCAAATCAGAAAACATTGGGGCAGTATGGAAAATCCAAATCAAATAAAAAAGCAGACAGTCTGAACCCAAGAACGCTGATTAATCTGACCACAGTACACGGTCCAGTGTTTGGTGGTCCCATCTAGATGCCTCCAACCCAAGAAACATCAACACTGTGCCTAACAAGTCAAGAGGTCTGGATGCTTTCTGAATCTTCTGTAGACAGCAATATGGTTGGAAATAAAATGAATAAAATGGTAGGTTTAATGAATGCTGAACGCAGCCTTACAATTAAAATAAACATGGGTGGGTTGAAAGCAATGCTTATCTACAACACCAACTAGTGTCAGTGTTTGGTCCTACAACACAATGATTAGTGGACCTGCTAAAAAATCCTCACAAAAATCTCAGTACCTAATACTGTCAATCAGCTGCTGATGCTCCTCATTGATAAGTATCTCAGGAAGAGTAGAAGCAAGGTGTTCCACGTCCCTTTCTGAAGCGTACTGCTTCAACAGATCAAAGAGGCGCTCCTTCACCACTGGCTCCTCACCTAAAATCTCCTCGACCTGGCAGTAAAGTGGAGACAATATAAAAGCATCAACAGGACACACAGCTATCACAAACGACTAGTGAGATTATTCACTTCAATATTTGCAAGACAGGTATTAGATATCAAATCACAATTTATGAAAACCATAGCCTTCGATAAAATTACCAAAATGGGCAAAGGCTTGTGGACACCTGACCTTAAACATCCCATGTCAAAGCCATAAGCATAATGATGTAGGCTTTGTAAAAAAAAATTGAAGTCTAAACCTCTTTTCCAATCAGGGTTGTGGGGCAGGGGCACAATATAACACACACACACATACACCCACATCCATTTACCTATAGGGACATTCAGTGTCCCTAGAAACCTGACTGCATGTTTTGGACTGTAGGAGGAAACCCACACATACGGAGAACATGCAAACAGAAAGGACCCAGGACCTTCTTGCTGTAAGCCAACAGTGCCACCCACTTAGCCATCACGCTGCCCAAAGCTAGAAGTGCATAATTTATTTTAAATAACAGATTTCAGAGTCCTGCGAGCGGTTGGTCTTGTGAAACACCAGAACTGTGGTCCCCTTAATTTTGGCCTCACGGTGTACCAAAGTAAATAAGAGAAACCTTCTCATGTCTAGTGAAGGATCTAATTCTTACCTTCTGATTGAACTCCAGTGCTTTGTGTTTGCGATCCTGTCGAACTATGTCTCCACTCTGGTAAGTCTCTTTCATGCTGCTGCTGATGCGTTTTTGCCAGCGGTTCACTCTGAGAACACCCAGGCGGAGGGTACGCCCCTGGGACGCCTTAATCATGGCCGCTGCCATCTCATGGTGCTTGACTGGAATTCCATTCACCTCCATGACATAATCGCCTGCCCTTAGACCACTACGTCCTGCAGGAGAGTTCAGCATACAGTCCTCCACCATCAGGGGAGAGTCTCCAACGATGGTGAAGCCAAAGCGCCCATCTGGTCCTGGGGAGATGTCCAACTGAAGAGTGACAAAATTAAAGAAACAATACTGTACAAAATACTAAAGTATCACATTAATGATTGAAATGTTATACATTTCATTAATTAAAAGTTTGAAATAAACTTTTTCTGGAAATTAGTTTTACACAGTATGGAAACACCCCCAATTATTAATTGTAGTTGTCAAAATAGTTATACAACGCTGTCTGATGCTGTAAGGAGCTCTAAGAGCAGAATTTAAAGCAGTAAGATGCTATTACAGTTTGTACACGTCCCTCTACATTCTGATCCCAACATAATGACAGCAGTAGAAGAACTTCAGCGCCCAACTTCACAAATGCTATTTTGACGAAACAGGCACAGGAACTTTTGAATAGGATTAGATACCTACTATTTTTGGCCATAAGCAACAAAACAAAACAAATAAATGTAGCTTTGCAACCTGTTCGATGCGAGACACGACCCCAATGCTGGGTGGTACGGTTTTGAGAGTCTGTGCCAAAGCGATGAGGGCTTTGCTGCTCAGAGAGGAGACGTTCTGTCCGTCAATTTCTAAAACCTGGTCCCCGGGCTGTAAGCCTGCCATGTACGCGCTACTGCCTTCCTCCACGCAAAGAATGTAGCTGGGTCCATCTCCTCCTAGCTTAAAGCCAAATTCTTCAGGCCAGCCTTGGTTGTTTGCAGGCAGAGCCAGCTCTGATGAGAGAGAACATTGAGTTTCAGGACAAAAGTGGAAGTATTTGAAAGATATTGATAACCAATTTTCATACAATGTTATCTAGATATTTTTGTTTCAAATTATTCACGTTTACCTGCATCAGTCACACAGGCATAACATTATGACCACTGACAGATAAAGTGAATAACACTGATTATCTCTTTGTCACTTCACCTGTTAGTAGGTGGGATATATTAAGCCCCAAGTGAACATTTTATCCTCAAAGTTGACATTCGAAGCAGGAAAATGACAGACTGTAAGGATCTGAGCGAGATTGACCAAGGGCCAAATTGTGATAGCTAGACGACTGGGCCGGAGCATCAGGTCTGCAGTGGTCAGTATCTACTAAGAGTAGTCCAAGGAAGAATCAGTGGTAACAACACCAGCGTAAACCTGACCAATATTTCACTTACCAATATTTAATGGGAAGTCTCTTAGCACTTGAGGATTTGGGTCTGCAAAGAACAAAGGTGATAAACAATAATGATTAAATAATGTCCAAAATGTTTAATTCAGAAAAAAGAGCCAAGTCTAGTTCCAATAGCAAATATCATACGTTACTTTTGATGCAGTCTTTACTAAATAATACATGAAATAATATTTATTTCAGTTTGAAATGACTTGTAATGTTCCATTTACAGACCCAGTTTCTAAACCTACATCCCTAAAGCCCTGTAGAGTGACTGGCCTCATTCTAGTGCTGCGATACATTCTGCCTGGTTCCACTGGATCGTTCTGATCTGATATATTATAAAATCAGATAAAATCTGGCTTCCGTGAATACTTCTGTTAATTAAAGGCTAACAAATGTACGGTGGCATCATAAGAAGCTTCATTAATAGGTGGCATGAAGTATGAAATTGTGAAATGGGAATTAAATGGAAACCACATATAATCCATCATGCAACTGTATATATGACATTTCTTTTCTGCGTATAAATAAATCAATGCATGTTCAAATAATATAACAGCATAATAAGTATTACACAAACTCTCTGCATTGTGCTCTGAGACAGTAAAAATAAACATTATTGTGGGGAAGGAAACTTCCCTTAAATTAAAAACCAGCCCACAATAAGTTTGAAATTGCTGTTTAGTGTAACCTGTAATAAAGACAGAAATAAATAAACAGCAATAAGTATGCTCCAACAACAAAGAGCCACACACAAGTTTTATTCTGGACGTAAATGTAGAATGTACAATGCTCACGATAAGCATGAATCATTATTTAATACGTGTGCAGACCTGCTGCAAGTTTACAGACAACTAAGAGAAGAAAAACTAGAAAACTCACAGAAGTCTTTGGAGGCGCTGCGGGAACCTGAGCGGCTCTGGCGAAGGGAAAATCGGCCCTTCTGACTCTTAAGAAATCTCCTCATCATGGCTGCAGTTGTGTTGCATTTGTTGTTTGGACAAGATTAAAAAGAAGCCCAAGGGGTAGAGAAGGTCAGTTCAATTACCACCTAATCACCAGTGCCGTCAGAACTGTCCTTTCAGCCCAGGACATGCTTCAAATAAAGAAGAAGTTATTCACAGTTCCAACCTTCCCAAGCTGGGCTCACCATCTCCATTGCGTTGGTCTAGTCCCGGCCCTGATGCAGAGCACGGATCAGAAATCTAGGACACCCTCGCTGGGTCCTTTAATGATTCTTTGCATGGGAAAAGGTATCGTGAAGCCCTATTTTTCTATAAATACCACTCTCTCTTGCTCAGTCTCTCTCTCTCTGTATAGTTCTGGTGGCTCGGGCACTCTCGGGGGCCGTGGGCTGACCCAGAAAAAAATCTGGTGCTGTAGTGAAGGACAGTATTACATGAGGTGCAATGAGACAGCACAAGAGAGAAAGACCAGGTCAAGGTCAAGCATGCTTACAGTTTACACATGAAACACACTATGTACTGTAAACGCAGATGCTATTTGGGACACAGCAGCTTTCCTCTGAATGCAGATGTGTGATGCTCTGATGATCTGATTTTTAGTGTTTTTCCACTTTCTTTATTTACTGCATCCAGTCAACTGTGTTATGTTAAGATTTGATATTCTTAGTGTCTAGTTTCCACAGCTGCACTCTCAAAAGGAGACCAGTAGAAAAGGTGTGCAGTCACAAAATCTACACCTGTCTGCGATTTACACCCAGACCCAAAACATTGCACAGTATTGCAGCATTTGATTCACTGCAGAGGTTTGGTTTGAATTAATGTCACCAGTAGATGTGGGTGATCTTAAAAAGTCACTTAATGCATTTATGTTGTAGAAGATGGCTGGAGATACCAGGCAGCTCTTTATATAAGCGAATTAGAATAATTTTAGTAAAAATACTGTAAATCTTCAGTGTTGTCAGACCTTTTCCACACTTTAATGTGTTGTACAATTGGATGGTAGATAAGTGGGAAGCACTGTTACAACAACAAGGTCCTGGGCTCGAGTCCTTTCTGTGCATTTGCATGTTCCATGTGGGTTTCCTCCAGCAGACAGTCTAAAATCATGTACCCAGGTTAATTTGAGATACTGAATTATGAGCTGAATTATGAGCTAGAATGATAAAAGTCAGAAGGAGGTGTGGGGGAAAATAAACCTGCGGCAAGGTTAGCAACACTCCATTGTGGTCCAAATCTGCCACGTAAAGGACTAAACACATTTTCTACTAGACTCCTGTTGAGAACACAACTGCGACAACTAGAAACTAAAAATACCAAATCATACTTTCTGTCACACACAAAAAGAGCAAATAGCACTCAGTCTTTCACAATTTTTTCCTTGGAATCTAACTCATACTGTAGTTCATGGAAACCACTAATATCCTCAGCATTTTTTTATCATGGCAATATATAAGCTTTAATGCATTTTATTCCTAAATGATTTAAATAATGCATTTTACATTTTTTTAACATAAGTAGAAGCGTAACATCAGCCAAATGTCCCATTCTTACAACAAAGAAAACACGGCCGAATGAATGACATATAGTGTGTACATATAGGTGCTACATGGGTTCATTGATACAAGCCGGTCTTAACTTTAGTGGTTTACCAATGTAATAGAGAATCTAAAGTGTTTATCTGTAAAGCAAACCAATGTTTTGAGTGCTGTTATTTCAGAGAAGACTCGGTTTTACATTTACCAAGACTGCTTTATTAACAGAAGCATCTGTTTGCATCAACACAGAGATTAAGAGTTGAGGACATTCCCAAAAAAACCCGCAGTTCCAATACCTCCAATCCCTTCCTATATATTTATAGACAGTGTATCACCAAAGTGAGTACACCACTCACATTTCTGCAAATATTTATGTATATCTTTTCATGGGACAACACTGACAAAATGACACTTTGACATAATAAAAAGTAGTCTGTGTGCTGCTTAAATAAAAGTGTAAATTTATTCTTCCCTCAAAATAACTCAATATACAGCCATTAATGTCTAAACCACCAGCAACAAAAGTGAGT
>JAYDZG010000023.1:10711231-10721709 GCA_034509265.1 Microcambeva bendego
CTAACTATGATACATCGATGATCCATCAAGTGACTGAGAGTCGGCTGCGACTAATCAAATAATCATCATCATCATAAATATTCTATTTATTTTATTAAACAAATAAAAGAATTAGTTCAATGTTAAAACATTTATAATTTATAATTTAAACGTTGCACTTTTTACCTTTTGATCGTAAATGGCGGTTCAGTGTACCGTGCTCTGCGAAACCACGACCACATTTGGAACACTTGAACGGCTTTTCGCCCGTATGGTGCCGAATATGACGCACCAGAGCACCCTTCTCCCGGAACCCCCGAGTGCAGTGTGGACATACGTAGGGTTTGTCTTCGCTGTGTGTGCGGTTGTGCACCTGGAGGGCGTTCTGTAATGAGACAAATCGCATCACAATGGACAACTGTATCGCACATCGGACTTAGGACTGACGGGGTCAAGGGGGCGTCTCACCTTGGTCTTGTAGCTCTTGTCACAGAGGTTGCAGTGGTGTGGACGCACATCGGAGTGTGCCTTCATGTGCTCACGAACGTGCCCGATCGCTTTAAACAACTTGCCGCATTCGCCACACTTATACCGGCGCTCCGTCACGTGTACCTCCATGTGCGTCTTCAGCAAATAGCCGGTCAGGAATTCTTTCTGACATGTCAGGCACTTAAATGGCTTGTAACCTGCGAGATGTTCGTTTGGTTACATTCACGATAGACACGCGGTAAATATTAAAGCACACGTTTCATCAGCATAGAAGTTTATGGACAATTTGTATGTCCAATTCACCTCACTTGAATGTTTTTGGACTGTATGAGGACACCTGGAATAAACCCATATAGACGTAGGAAGAACATGCAAACTCAACACCAAAAGGACCCAGACTACGCCATCTAGGGATCGAACCCGGATCCTGTGCCACCCTATAACACTTTTAAAACCTTGCCAGAAAACATTGGGGACTAGGTTTCACCATCAAATAGCCATCTTTATGTAAAATAATACTATATGAATTTGTGTAGTGTATAAAATTCAATCATGTGATTTAACAGCTTTGCCCTATAGAACTTCTGATTAGAAACTGGAATAATAATAGCTTATTCACTACCGACTGAAATTCACGTATTTATGATCAGTAAAACACACATATACACACTAGTGAACACTAGAGGGCAGTGAGCACATGTGGTGGGCAGCCCTAGTCATGGCGCCAGGAAGCAGTTAGAGGTTAGGTGCCTTGCTCAAGGGCACTTCGGTCGTGACCTGTCGGCTCTGGGAATCGAGCCGGCAACCTTCTGATCACAAGCCCAGTTCTCTAACCGCCAGACCATGGCTGCCTCTATATATTTATATTTCATAAAAAGATCACATAAGTTTGATGCGATGTTAATGACGAGCACATTTCTGTGCAACTTAAAAACTGCCAGACGTGGCGGTACTAAAAAAAAAAAAAGTTTTGATATGAGCAGTTCCTACCAGTGTGGCCTTTGATGTGGACGCGCAGGTGAGATGCTGTTCGGAACGTTCGCTCGCAGTGAGGGCATTTGTGTGACCTCGATGGAGAAGCTTTTGGGTCATCTATGGACTCCTTTAAGGAAAACAATACACATAGTTGTCAGAAGAAGATAAATAGTTATTCTGGAAACGTCTAGATGTTTAACATTTCAGAATTTAGAATGCATGTCACCAGTCTGCTACTTACAACAGTCTCTGCTTCCACTTCTATACACTCCTCAGTGACCTGAATCTCTTGGACCCTGCTGTCAGCCTCACTCTGCAGCACTTTAGGTACCCGAGCCTCCGCTTGTTCAGCGGCCTGTGCGGCTTCGGTCTCCAGAGCGATTCCTGAGTTGATGATGGCCTGGCATATTAAACTGTCCTCCTCCACCACAGCCTCATCTTCAGGCTGAGAAATAACCTATCAAAGAGAGAACACAATACAGTTTTTTAAGAAGATGCAAACTAGAAACCTTGTAAGTCTGGTTCCTCGAGGGTTTCTTCCTGTATATTTAGGGAGTTTTTTTGTCACCATCGCCCTTGGCTTGCTCAACGGGGGATTGAGCAGCTGTAAAGCTGCTTTGTGACAACGTCTATTGTAAAAAGCGCTACATAAATAAAATTGACTTGACTTGACTTAATGTTTGGACGATTGTAGAGGTTTAGTTTTTTTTTCCTATTTATTTTTTATTGCACTTAAAACCACAATCAAAATCATCAGTAAATTATTTTCTGAAAAAATAAATAAATAAAAATCAAATGCAGTCCTTAGGTTATATTGTGTCTTATAGGATGTATTCAGCAATGTGCTGCTGACATAGTCAAAGCGACAAATTAACATTACATTAGACCACATGTCAATAA
Organism: Microcambeva bendego; assembly: GCA_034509265.1. NCBI lineage: Eukaryota > Metazoa > Chordata > Actinopteri > Siluriformes > Trichomycteridae > Microcambeva > Microcambeva bendego. The sequence goes on from JAYDZG010000023.1 coordinate 10,713,575, forward strand.
AGAGCTGAATCCATTTACCTGATGGACCTGTCCGAGGGTTTCCACCACTTGTATATGTATTGCATCCTGCACCGTCTCCAGCACTCCGGCCACTGGCAGCTCCTGCTCCTTCTGACATGCCGCTGAAGGCTGTGGCACTTCTGCAATTCAACACATCACACCTAGTCACCCACCATTCAGTAAACACTGTAATTTGTAGTACATGTAGGAGCTTTACAAGAGTAAAAAAGACTTCTTGTTATTTCTGTATTGGAAATGGTTGGTTGAATTTGACATTTATTTGGAATCATTAGGTAAATCATTTTAGAATAAACACAACTTAAATCTTTATCGTTTTGGCATACCCGTTCGAGCACCATCCTTGCTTATTAGGATCTCTTTGCATTGGCTGTACCGGATCTTCTCTGTGCATGGTGTGAGGGACTTCAGGTGCCTGGTGAGTGCTCCAGACTCTCTAAACGAAAGGCCGCACTGATAGCACCGGTAGGGCCGCTCATCTAAAAAAACAAAACACAACACAACCACCATTAAACTATCACCGAGCTTGATTAACGACAGTTCATCTGTGCTCAATTGTGATTGTTTAATTCTACCCTAAATAAAGTAGGATCATCCGGCGTGACCTCCTGTACCTGTGTGCCGTCTGTTGTGCCGGATCAGGGAACCTTTGGTTCTGAATTCCGTGTCACACTGGTCACACTTAAAGTCCTTCCTGTCTGTATGAGTGAACAAGTGTGTCCTCAGGATATTTGCCTATGTGGAAATATAGAGACAGAATCAGTAAGGTCTATAAAACACCATATTAGGATATGGATTCCAGTGCAGTAGCGTTAGTATCACATCACCAAGAAACGTACCGTCTTGAATGTCTTCTCACACGTGTGACAGATGTAGCGGCCGTTTTCATTACGCTTAAGGACGAGTTTTGCGGGATCGCCATCCTCACTCTCACTATGGTTCTTTCTGCCTCCATCTAAGAAATCAGAGATTCCAAGATTTACAACAAGCGGAGGCAATGTACACAACACAACATCAAATTAAAACAACTGGAATCATTGTCCTACATGGTACACTCAATGCACATCGCTTTCAAAAACGGCTTATAAATTACGATCTTCTAATGCACCTTCTTTATTTTCAGAGTAAAATGAGTGGAACAAAATAGGCAGTTCACCTGTTGTGGATCTCTCCGTATCATCTGACGGCTCACCATCGTCAGTGACCTTTAACTGTGGAACATTATATTGATCGTGGTCACAATTTCATTTAAAAATTAGCTATAAATCAAAATAGCATTTTTTCAAAATGGATAAGGATGAGGAAGGTGACATACCTGTGGCTCCTGTAGAGAACGTTTACAGTTCCGATTAAGTTTGTGCTGAATAAAAGATTCCAAAGAGGAAAATTCCTCCCCGCATCGCCCACATCTATGAATATCTTCATCTGTTAAGATAAAAATAGATGAGTGACAGAATTGGAATAGAAGTGATTCACTGTTGAGCTTGGACTGCATTCAGGCAGCAATTACTTATACAGTAACTGTGCAGTCGTGATGAATGAATGAAGCTTGTTTGGACACAGTATAAGAAGAAATTAATCACTATGTGCTAAAAGGTACAATTAAAAGAAAGAATGAACAAAAAGCCTCAAGACCCAAAACAAAGACTGGATGTTCTGGAAAAATACTATGAATGCCAATAGACTTGATAACAATAATAGAACTGGTTAATCTGCACTATGAAGAGGTCCTACGGCAATTAGTTTGCAATTACTTAGTCAAAATATCAAATGTCTAAAACCGATAAAACACCACACAGGAAACAGGATGCTTGAACCATAGCTGGATGTTCTAGGTTTACATGCAGTGGCTAGAATACATTCATAAGTGTATTAAATGTGCTGCTTTTCTTAAAATATTTCACTGTGACTGTGAAACCGTGATTAATAAATCATAACACATTCCCAGGAGTTTAGAATGGCCCTACTTATAACAATGTTAACTAAGTGTTTAACTTGAAAACATTGTTTTGTCTAAGAACATTTGTGGTTTTAAACTAGACTGTACCATTAAATGTATTAACTTTCCAACCAACGTTTGACTTGGCTGAAATACATGGTGGCTAAGTGGGTTCGATTCTCAGGTGGGCCGGCCCGTGTCCTTTTCGTGTGAAGTGGGCATGTTCTCGTGTCTGCGTGGGTTTACTCCAACAGTCCAAAGATATCCAATGAGGTGATTCAAGGATTTAAAATTGTACACTGCGTTTGACATTACAACTTGTGAACTGATATATCTTGTGTTATAAGTTTTACAGTGCACAGTGAATGTGACCAAAGTGTAGACGACTTAAATTGCAATAATTCTTTACAGAATTTAAAAAAATAAAATACATGGTTGCTTTAGACAGGTTGACACGACGATGCAAATCGTTAGGGGTGTTAAGACCAGCCAACAAGACACAGAAACATTACTTCCCACAAGATAATCTAAGTTCAGTATATACAAAAAACACATAGATATTTAAAATTGTAAATAAATATATGTCAGAACGCTTTAGTGCAGAACTATTTTCAACTTAAGTATCCACCTCCCTGATGTGCGTTAAGCTACCGGTTAATAAAGCTACAATTTGCTAACAACCTAGCTAGCTAAACGAACCACACAAACGGCCACAGAAGTATAACTAATGTACAGTATAATGATCCCACTGTGGACAGTAACTGAACAGTAGGATCACAACTTACACAGCACGTAAACAAACAGCCACTGGAAGCTCAGATTAGCAAGTTAGCCAGACTAGCTCATGTTGGCTAACTCTGGCTAGCTAAACTAAATGAAAAGTGCAGCGTGGATCGCAGTGAAGCTACCGTCGGCGGTGAGCTCGGTTACAGAAGAATCCGCTCGTGTGTATGTTTAGTGCGTTTTGGTTAATAACGCGGTAACACCTTCGTCTCCGAGGCTGGTCGTGATCGTGATGATGCTACTCGGCTCCGGCTGGCCGATAAGCGTTTCTGCCGTATTATTATTTTCTTCAGTCATGTCGTTCAGGCGCTCCGTCTCTGTCGCAACGCTGCAGCACATTCAACATGGCGGATTTACGACATTTTCGTCATAACAATAACAGCTAGTCTAGTTGTCCCAGAGTATCCGGTTCTTTACCAAATATAGTCTAATTTCTGTTAAAACACGCCATTAAAGACATAATTCGAGACATATTAACACTGTCCGTCTCATTTGTCTTAATAGTCGTCTCATAGTTGTCTTCCATTATGCTTGAAATTGTGCCACAAAAATGTACTGTTATGTTTCACAGGAAAAGTTTACAGTGGAAACATAAAGTGGCCAAATGATCACCCGTTCATAGCAGAGCTGCAAAATAATTCACAGTTTTAGTAAATAAAAAGTTTCTTTTTTATCCACTGAATAAAATGCATGTGCAGAAACATCCAACTTTAAAGCTAACCTTAAATTAATTGATGCAAAATTAGCCTAGTAGACCAAATTAGCTTTCACTTTTGATGCTTCATAGCTTTGGTCCTGTTCTATAAAATAAACAAACACAATAAAAAAAAGTTAAAGCATTTTTATTGTAAATTGGTTCATTTGACATGCATGGCCCTTACAAGTATACTTAAACATTTTCATTTGTATGTTTATCTCTCACACTGATAAGCCAGTGAATAAAATGTACACATACAAGTAGAAATTTGGAGATCACGTTTGTGGCCTGAATTGTTTATTAGAAATCATGTGATTATATGCATTTGTGCATCCTGTGTACATGTTTTAAATAGTTGTATGTACAAATCTACAGAGATATGGACACAGTATGTAAAATAAAAACATGAATAATCAAATAAATGATTTAATTAACCCCTAAGTTAGGATGTACAATTTAGGACTTACAATGTTGTAATCTTAGTAATCAAAAGATCACTTCATAAAAGCCTAGTCTTTAATAAATCTATTGAATACAAATTTACATTGAATATAATTTAAATAAATATCATGACATGGATGATGAAGACACTATCTATCCAACTGTGGGTTGCTCAAGATCCCATCAATGGCCAGTTTGGATAAACATACTAGGGTACATATAAAACAATTTTCATTTTCACAAACAAATTTCTATGAAAAAAAAGAATCCTTATCAAGACACTCAAAACAAAAGCTGCATATTATTAAAGCAATAAATTACATTTCCATAAAGGCACTTAGATCTCAATTTGTGAGGAAACCCAAACAGTACTAAGTTATTAAAAGCAGCTTGCTAAAGAACTCCAGAGTTCACCAGATGCTGATCAATCCCAAACAAAAAGTGCAAAATTATATGTAACACATTTCCCATTAACATACAATCATATATTTACCTCTAATCCCATTTTCTACAGTGTCCTTGTGCAATGTTTAATTTTTGGCAAATTCAAATATTTCACATGTAACAGAAGCTGTGTGTAAACAATAAATACATTTAATGACTATAATTTAAATTAGCATTTAAATAAGGCTACACTTCTTTATTTTCGTATGAAGGATTGAGACTCTTTGGCTGTCCTTTCAGCTTTAAAGTTTGTTCCACATCTTTTGCCAAGCTGCGGATTTTATTCATGTAAATGTTAACGTTCTCTTCTATCCACTCCTCCACAGTATCTGCATAGAAGAGTGTGTCCATCTCAGTCTGGAATGTCTCCAAAAATTTCTCCCACTCATTCAGAAATCTAACAGGAGGAAGAGGATAGTACATTAATTTCATTACTTTTAACCATGAACAGGAAGGGACAGTAAAATGTTATACTATTCAACAGCCAATTTCAACAACATTTCTTATTTTAAGTATGAAATCTTTACATTAATGTAATTAATAATGCTGTAATGTTAAAAATAAAAATTGAAAATCAATAAAATCTATAAACTGTCATGACATACAGTACATGCCACTAATAAAAGGCATGTGGCTTTAAGTATACATTGAAAAGAAAAAAAGCTTAGTATACATTCTTCATATTTTACATAGATTACTCTTTATATAAACAAACCTACTTTGTTACTTCATTCTTGAAATATCCAACACTTCGAGGATTTGCAAATCTGTATTTTCGCTGGTATGGACTAAATGAACCTCTTACAGCACTGTGAAGGTAAACAAGCATGCAGAACAACACTCAGATGTGTAGCATTTTGGGAAAACAGATCAAATGCTATGACTAGGAGCATTAAAACATTACAAACAAAACCTTTGTACCTTTGTAAAAAACTTTGTACAAAAACAGCATCCAGGAATGGCCTAGGCCTCAGAGGAAAACATGAACTCTGAGAGGAGTCAATCTTTCATCACATTTACCTTTAGACTGCAACAAAGTCTACTGGTAACTATACCGAACTGCGGCAACCTTGTTTATGTTAATAATTATAAGCCACATTTCTCAAAATACCATGTATTTACAAAGCGAAGATACAAGATTGGCCTGTTTGTAGCCTAAACGTGTTCTGGTAAAAGGATGCAACATGTTATTGAGACATTTTGCAGGCATAAGGCAAATCTGAATTGAATTTTAGTTTAATACAGGTCAAAGTAAACTAACATTCACTGTTTTATGCATGTTAGATATTTTCTGTGCCCCCATTTTCAAAATTAAGCTTGATTTACCAAACTACCGTATTATGGAATATGAATTTACAAAAAACACTCACTTGTTTTTCATTATTTTTTCCACTGATTTCTGAAGGTCTTTGTGGATTTTCTGCACCATTCTATAAACTTTGGAGCCTGGAAATGACTGAGGGCCATCACTGGAGGTCATGTGAATTAAAAATAATGGTTTAGAAAACATTCCAACTGAGTATCAACTATTTATAGGAGGTATTAAAAAGAGGGATCAATACCAGCTGTTTTTAGTGAGGTCTAGTGTGCAGCCCAACATGCGCTGTATACCAGTTTTAACGGCTTCATTAAATGAACCTGTTTCAAAACAAATAATTTCTGAGTTACACTTCAGTTCCTTTACTTTCCGTCTTATTGTTGTTGCTTTGTTCTTACCATGTTTTAGAGTCTGTAGGCAGATGGCCAGAGATGGTGTGCCGACAGGAAACAGTTCGCAAAGCACCGAGTGATGTTCATATCTAAAACACACACCACCCATTAAGATTCAATTTCAGTGACATTCAATTTTTATCTTTACAATTTTTTTGTGAACGCTGTAAACAACACTGTAAAAAAACCTTAATAAAAATTAGTTGGTATTGCATTATAATATTTCTGGGTTCCACAATTAAGCAGTATTTATTAGTATTAAATGTTGCTATACTATATAACAATGAGTACATACACACCTTTGCCATCCTGTTAAGACAATGCCGTCCAATGTTATTGATGGGTACTTGGTCATGGACTTTATGACTTTAAGCCAGGCTAAGTGATTCTGTAAGTGGTGATTTAATGGAGTCCACCTCTGGTCATTGCCTGAAGCTCCTTTAAATGCACTTGCAAACCACACACTTTTAAACCCTGCTTCTTGATAGCGAGATATAAGTGATCCTATAAATGAAAAAAGTATTTGTCATTCATTTGATGCTCTTAAAATACTAAAAACGTGTACTACAACATTATCAGTGAGATCTTACCTATTTTTGATACATCCATGTTTGAATCATATTTCCAAATCATAGGTGACGCAAGACTTGTCATACCTGATTCTAAAAAAAAGATAATTATTGACTACAATACAGAACCTAAAGTATATAGACACTCTTAGAGTAACATTAGCATGACCACCAACTAAAAATTCTTGGTAACTGCCATGTGCAGGACAGACAGAAGCTTGATGGGCTGGGAGAGACTCAATGTCCCATACCGATTGCCGCACATTCCACAGCTGCTAGAGGGAGCATGGGGGAGAGCCACAGTGCCAACATGAAGATCTGTGGTCCCACAGATTCTCAATTGGGTTTAAGTCTGGCTAGACAACGGGCCAGGGTCGGACTATGAAATTTGTTCATTGTCTTGCTGAAAGATCCCATCCAATCCAAGACAATCTGCAAGGTCAGATTCATAACCAAATTGCTTCAAAGTGCCTTCCACACCTTATACTGTATATACACACCAATTCACCTCATTCACAAACTTATAATGTGACTCAGTAGTGTATTTGAAAATGTTATACAATAAATAATGGTTCATTAATAGTATGTATTTAAGCTACTTCAGCTACTGTAGTTATGATATAAACCTATAATAGATTCATTATATGAGTCAAACTATGTGGACTCCACCTCTAATTACTAAGTTGAAGTGTTTCACCAACGCCCATTCTAATTATGAGATTTGTTAATTTGATTCTAATCTTCGCATTATGTAGCAGCAGTTGGCTTCTGTGTCCTGTCAACTATTTAAGCGTCTTTAAACTTAGGCACTGTGCATTTACACCTTGAAAAAGTCAGCCCTTCAATACACTTCACAGGACAGGGTAGCTAATTTCAAATAAGTTGGGATGGGGCAATGAAGGACTAAAAGATTTGAGGACTTTACCCATATAGATGGGTGAGTAGCTGTGTTATGTTCTTCTGGAATACCTTTCATTGTAGCAGAGCTGATCTTTCTCAGCATGTCCTCCCAAAACATCAGCTTTATTCCAGGTTTCTGTTCAGCTATAAAGTGACAAACCTTAGTCACATGGCTGATAAAGAGATTTCCTACACTTCCATTATGCTTTATCCAGTGTTTTGAGGATTCACTTTCACCAAGCCCAAAAACCTAATGGTTTGATACAAACAAAGATGTATTACAAAAAATATACCACCATGGTTCAAGTATAAATATCACAGGTCACACAGAGGCCACATTTATATATCAGGCAATGACCTAGCCAATAGAATAATGACCAAATCTGCTAACTCAGTGTTGGGTTGGAGCCATATCTAACAAGCCTGGAGAAGAAAGGAAGTTTATGTTGCCCTGATAAATTTGCTAAGCTCAGAACCAAGCTTCTGACTTCTAAATACTGTGACATATTAAAAAGCTGTACGAAGAGCTGGATTCTGAGGTGCTCACAAGTTATATATCTTTATACTTTAAACTTACCAATCCTTAAATAAGAAAAATATACCTATCAATATTTTTTGAGCTTACTACTATTTA
>JAYDZG010000023.1:10747629-10757986 GCA_034509265.1 Microcambeva bendego
TTATTTGTTACAAATTATTATTCAAATTAGCTGTGATAATATCACATATATTACTATTTTAAAATGTTTTAATTCTATGAATTATTATTCAATAATTATTAGTAATAAGAATAATATAAAATAATTATATTATTATAACATTTAGTACACTGCAATAATCTAAATAAAAACAGTAATTACATGTATACATATATTTTATATTTTGCAATGAATGTTCATTTTAGAAACAATAAAATACAATTATATATTAAAATGTGTTCATTTCTACTAGTCTATTTGTATTGTTGTAAATTCTGTTTCTCAGCAACATGCACACACTGATTTAGTGTATCGTCATCAGGAGTTTTTCAGACCAGCAGTAACGTCATAAATGAATAACACTCATGATTAAAAGATGCTTCCAAAAACAGAACCCAGAGGGCTGTAATTTAAAGCATAATCACCCGCCCTCCTCTTCTTCATTTCCATGCTGTCGCCAGCCAGACCCCTATTTTGCCTTCCCATTATTGATTGCATCATCTGTCACTGACTAATATATTGATAACAGGACTCACAAGCAGACATCCTTAATAACATGTGGTTAAATAACGTGTATTCTGTCATTACAGGCCAAAGGAGGAGAGAAGGAGTTCTAACTAGCAATGCTGTGACTTCAAAGCATTCTTAATTAATAAGAAACGAACCGAAACCACAGGGGATGGTAAAAAGATCAAACGTAGAATTTTGGATTTGACTCTGACGTATCTCCTCATCTGTTAGTATATTCACTCCTACCAAGACTGTCCTACAACGAGCAATAAAAGCTTTGGTATGAGTAAGTCTGTGGTTACGTGTGAGGTGCAGCGGCCCCGTTCGAGATGCGTTCGGGATGAGGGAGGACATGAAAGATCGATGAATAAACACATAAATTATTTTTGCTCGTCAGTGTCGTTTCACAGTTTGTGCACAGTTTGAACATATAAATGACTTAAAGGAAAGAAGGAGCTTGGTTTGTTGGCTTCAATTGTTTGGTCTGAGGCTCCTTCTGGGATTCCCCTATCATCCTTCATTCCACATGCATCTTTTGAAATGAGCTCAGATATTATATGGTGCATTACATAGAATGATGAATCATTTTATACATATGTATATCTTGGTTGTCCTCACATGTCTTGAGGTTTTAATGATTTTTTTCCAATGACATACTTGTCTGTAAAAGTTCATTGTAGGTATGACTAATTATTGCGAAATAAAAATATGGTGATTCAATCGAAAGAGGCCCCTGCACAAAAACATTACATACCTTGACGTATCTGTAATCAATTGGATTACATGCGATGTTGGACATGATTATTGTTTCGTGCCAGACATATTCGGACACTGTAGTTTCTTTAAAAAATACATTGACACCATATTTCTTCTTAAATTCACTCAGACATCACTTAAATGAATAAGTGACATTAAAGATTTGTACCAGGTTTGTGACTCCAATGGTGGCTCTGTTCTTATACAAACAAGCTTAGCATACCTGAAGTAAAGGATTGCTTTAAACAATCACAACTATGGTGCTGTACCTAATACACCCATGACAGAACATACAGTAGCAGGAGCATGTCATTACTATATTCCTATCAGGGAATTGCTGAGGACCTGCACTGCCCAAACACTATCTGGCCAATAGGTACTAAGTGTACAAAGCAACAGGTGGGCTACAGACAGTAATTGTAAGCTCACAATGTCATGATAGGTGTAAATTATAATCAATTAATTAAACGAGTTTGCTGAATATTAAAGGCAAACTATATTAATATATGAAAAAGAAATACAAAAGACACCTTTCAGTTCCAAAATGCTTATAAAATCTTGCCTTTATTATTATTCTTTGCGTTAAATGCTGTGCATTGCATAGCATTACAATGTAATAACTGGTATGTGCCTTTTCACGTTCACGTTTTTCAGTGCTTGCATATACTGTTTGTCGTTAATAAAATCAGACATTTCATAGACATCTACTTCACAAGCAATACTCTATATTACACACTTTCATAGAAAAGTCTCATAGAGCCTCTATATTCAGTTTATCATTCTGGCAATGGAGTTTTTTGGTATTTATGCATTTTCTCCACTTTTTGTTCCAATGGCATCATTCTCTCCATCGGTGTCGGCCCCAGCTTTGATTGAGGAGACCGAAGCTAAGCCACTCCGACGACGACATAGATAGCGGCCGTATGCATTCAACTACCTGCACGTCCACGAGTGTGAATGCGAATCAGCACTGTGTATGTAGAGACACACCTTGAGACATCGCGCCCCTATGTGAACAACAGGCCAATCATCGTTCATGTGTCTTAGCAGGCAAGAACTGACTTATTCCAGATTCCAACTCTGGTGGTCAGCGTGTGCTTTTACTGTCAAGCCACCTGATACTTTTTACTCCATGTCAGTCATTCATGGCTGGCAGTCAATTGATTTACAGACACTTGGACATTTCAGCTGTCTTTAAGCTCATATATTTAGTATAAAAGAGGACAAAAAGTAAAAATGTGTCTGTGATAGTCCTCTTGAGGTTGATAGCAGGTGGAAGATTGATTCACCTCAACCAGTGGACAAGCATAAGCATTTTATGAACCGATTTAAAAGAAACATGTCCAACTTTCTCAATCAAAAGAAATGTTTTGTTAAATTTAGGTTCCAGCACTGAACATGTACAAATTCAGTCCCATCCGAAGTCATGTCCGGTCATTTGATAGAACCTGAGGTTAAAGGGACGATAAAATTCCCTGAGTTTTTGGAGCACCTCTTTGGGAATGTTCGGATGAGTCCTGCCTTTCGATTTCCCCAAACAACGTGGTCTACTGCTTCCCTCAGGCTTCTTCAGACACGGGAATCCTTTAGTCTGGTTGAAATAAAAATGCTTGTCGCTGACGATGCGCTTGAGACCGAGGAAGTCCTGAACCCGTCCTACCTCGCCAGCCGGGTCGCTCACCAGTCTTTCGCCGCTCACAAAGAGGAAGTTGGAGAGCGGGAAATACTTCAACCAGTTCTCAAGGTGCTGTGCGTACATCCCGATCCGCACCGCACTCCACGAGGAATCGATGTCCCCAGAGCTGAAGTTTTTAAACACCAGAGTTTGGAAGGAGTGCAGTCCAGGGCTCTTGGTGAGAGTCTGAGTGTAGTCAGAGACGGCTCTGGTCACCGGGTCACGGACTACAATGATGAGCTTGGTGTCACAGTTCATAGCACACAGGCGGGAAGGGGTCTCTTTGGTGACGAAGTAGCTGGGTGTTTTTTCCATCGTGATCTGCCCGTCGAGGGTCCTTGGCATCAGGCTTCTGCAAAATGAAGAGTTTCATAGCATCAATCAGCAGCAAAATATAAAACCTAACATCCAAGTTATGACCTGTACAGGTTAGGGAAGGGAATTATCATACGAATTGGGAATCCAGTGTATCAACAGTCATAGCCGTATAGCAGGTAAATCGTAGTAATAAATTGTAGACATAAGTTAGTGGCATATTCTATAGATCATATTATTCTGACTATAAAATTATTACATTAATTATTAAGTGAATCACACAAATGGATTGATGTATGAAGATAAATAGACACAGCAACAGAGGTCATGAACGGTATAAAATGTGATCATATAGGAATTGGACTGAGGTTATATAGGGTATTGAGTGAAATACCATACCAAAAGGGTATGGAATGAGGTCATGTAGGGTATGGAGTAAGGTCATGGAATGAGAAAACAAAGGGTAAAAAGTGAGATCATGAGGCCGTCGTGATAAACAGAAGCGTATGGAGTGAGGTCATAAACTCTATGCTGCCGGTACCTTCTACAATCCAAACCACAATGACTTGGGGCTTTTGTTTGCAAACGTGAAGCAGATCACTCGCTGATGGATGCGTTTGTGAGATCCAGCGCTCTATGAGATCTAAAGCGGGGTGATTAAAGAGGGCTTATGGAGATCATGTGAAACCGAACTGTGCTCAATAATGATCTGATCAGCAAAAACCGCAGAGCCACAAGAACCACTTAACAGTAATTTTCTAAGACTTCCTCGCCATGCTCCTGCTCTCTGTGTGTTAAACACCAACTAGTATAACTTTCAGAATTGTTGGAAATTCTGTAGTTTTTAATAGGACCTGTTTAAAATCGTTGGCTCTGTAGTCTTGTCGGTGGCAGTCGAGGAGATTATGTGCAAATAACATCCAGCTTCTCGCTGCTTTGAGAATGCAAGTCTGCCCCCCACAAGCAGCAATTCACTCCTGATTATAGAGTTTCTTTCCATCATGGGCACAGAATTTGCCCAGCATGTGTTTCCTAGCATTTAGCCATTATCACCCTTAAATCATCTCCTACACCAAAGCCAGCAGCCTTCACCAGGACTCTTTTGTGCTGTTAAAGCATCAAACAACTAAAAAGAAATTGAAAGCGATTGAAGTGAACATAATACATAAAAGTCATATTATTTATAGTGCTACCACATCCTCTGACATGGTGTTTATTGATGTCTCAACCCGAGAGGCCAGAGAAATCCAGCGGATGTGTTTGTCCCCAAATGTGGTATGATGTCATTTACATGGTATGGCTTATTAGTGGATTATTGGCTGGCTGTGTGTAATGACATATTGTAGCATTTAATGCTGGTGGTGGTGGTGGTGGTGGTGATGTGTGTGTGAGATAGAGTAGCAAAAAATTACCTAAAACTTGTTCTTGAATCAAATGTATCTAGATTCTAATAATACCAATTCATTTGTTAATTACACATTATGCAGAATGACACACTATGAAATAAAGTCAAAACTGTTATTGTTATTGGCCGAAATGATAAATAACCTGGTACACCACACTACTACCATGCTTCATTAGAGGGTTACTGAACATGATTAGTTTGATTCCATCAATCAGTTTGTAAAACCGTGGCTTTCTTGGACAAGGTCAGAAGAAAACTCAATCCATCACCATAAAGAGGAAATTTATCAAGCTGATCGGATTCAAAAATCACAAAAGGCCTGATGCCAGACAGCAGTGCAACCAATAATTAAGAAGTTCTGGAACAATGGTGATACTGTTCACATTCAAGCAATCCTTATATTGCTCATAGAAAATCCCTATTCCAAAACTGGAAACATAAAGTTCAACAGAGTTCAACACCTAAATATGTGAGCATATGTTATGCACATAAACTACGTAACCTATATAGTGGTGTGAGGATATGCTTAATTTATTTACCATCATATTATCCAAGCACATAGACAAGTGGATGTGGACATGAAACATTTAATAGGCTTAAAATATAGAAAAAGCTATTTCAAATAGTATAACATTAACCTATGTATAGGCAATCAAATACATTCCAGCTGTCAGGGATCAGACACAAGAAAACTATTTTTTAAACACATGCATTACAGTACGTCCATGCACACCTATAATCAAACCCAACTTTATGCAAATGAATACATCTGCACCTCATTTCGCAATTCATGAACCTTCTAGTGGTGTCCGACATAAAAGCACTCATTTACTTTTTGACTTCTTGCCATTGTAATTCAAAATCAAGGTCAACCAGGCCTGATCAGATTTTTTAAACCCACCACAGACCGTGGTAAGATGGTAATTTATGCTAATGTACCGGTCAAATTCTTTCTTCGATGTTACCCATCTGTACATCTTATCCAAATAAGTTTTTTTGTATTTTGGAAGGATGTCTTATGTTTTTTTTATTAATTTAAAACATAGCCTAATGTTCTGGAAAGTAAAACCCAACATGGCGCCATGTATGTACAGTGATCAGCAATGACAAGCATAGCTTTAGGATACAAGATGTAAATGCCATTAAACTGATCAATTGCATTCCATGCTTTCTTTAAATGTTTCAGATTTCCCAAGTAAAAAAAGTAACAATCATACGTAGAACAGTCAGTTTGGCTCTATTTATACTCAGTCAATTGTGCATAATAGATGACAGTTTCATTAAAAACTGAATTCTATTATTCACTTAACATACAAATCTGGAGAAAAACGATACAATGAGGTCATTTTGGAATCCTTCAAATTCATAAATAGCAGCAGAAACTATGACATGCATTGTTTTCCAGCACAAAGACAGTTTGGAAAATGTAGTAAGTAATACTTTATAACATCTATAACCGAACAAAGCTTTCACTACTGATATTCCATGCATATCTAGAGTTGGGCCTGTGAGCCAAAGGTACCCTGCAGACAAATTGTACGTCTTGTTTTACATGCTGTGGTACATTCATGACAGGACAGGTCATCACTGGTTACATAAGAGTCATCGGTTTTATTAATATGTCAGACACGGTCATGATAAATCTTGAATCTCTTATTCACCTCACTTGCACGTCTTTGGGCTTTGGGACGAAAATAGAATATATGAGAGAAACCCAAACAGCAAACTCCACACAGAAAGGAACTGGACTTGCTGTAGTGACCGAGCCACTGTTAGGAACATCTATAAACCTGATATTCATATAATTATACAATCGGCCCATGCGGCAGCTGTAAAATCCTGTAGATGTGGATCAAGGGCTTCAGTTCATAGCTAACATTGAAACGAGAAGATGAATAGAAATATAGAAAGCGAAGAGAAGAGAAAACGTGATCAAAACTATGAAAAAGTTCACAGTACAAGACATAATGTGTGAAATTACGATACCAGAACGTAAGGTATATAGTGCTAAGGCTGCATATTCTTTGGAAATCCCCCAATAAATCTATTAGAATTAGAATGTTCTGTTTTTCTAAGTACTGCCAGACTCACAGCAGGATCCAGCCCTTGGTAAAGCGAATAAATAAATTAAATTATAAATAATAGGAGCTTTCTGCATGATTGATTTATTTCATAATCAGCACAAGGGTAGAACCATGTCAGCTCATCAATTTGTGCCCAGAATAAATGTTCCACATTTAATTAAAGGAGCAGGACGGACCGCACACAGCAATCCACAGTCTGTAAAAGTCTATTTATAAGGAAGTTCATAAACAATAAAAAATAAGTCAGGCCACGCTGTTTACCAGATTTGAACATCATAGGATGATATGACGGTTCAAACTCCACAGTGTGAAGAAAACAAATAGCAATACCCTATAGCCATCATACTCCAACTAAATGTAGGTTACCAGTCGTTTGAGAATGAGAATATTATGCCAATTCAAAAAAGGCTCATGACTTTATCCCTAATCCTGGGAGGATCAGCTGCCAACGCCCATACGGATCATGCAGAAACATTAAGAAGAAATTCGTAGTCGTGTCTCTGTGGTCAGAATCCTCAGAGGTTTAGAGATGTGTGGCCACACCATAATGATTAACGGGAAATAAAAAGAACTATCAAGATGAGTCTTTAACTGATATTCAAACATGACTTTAAAAGTAATATCTTATGACATACTGTGTGATACCTATAATGTGGAATATAACCGTATTATTTTTTGATATGACAAGGCAATTTTCCTACGCTATGTTGATTTTCCTGAACACTTTAGAAATCCTAGCACTATTCTTTGTGGGTAATACAGAGCAACCAAGCATGACATCTGACCATCATAGAGGTTTCATATTGGCAGAACCGTCAGTGCTGTTTCCCCTCATCAACGAGCTTCTGGTCCTGTGGGATGTATTACCAGTGAACCGGGTGCATATCTTCATAACTGAGATCTTTTCAACATTTTCAAGACTTTTAAAATGTTTAAGGAACCACAAAGCACCATGTGTGGCGCTAATTTTGACCATATGTGGACGTGAAAATGGGCTTTTGTCTTTCGTTGTATAGCCAACAAAAGCATAGACCATAACGTCTGATCTATTATCAGGATCTTTTGACTAAATGCATTTTTATATTCTGCTGCACTGTGTTATTACAGGTAATACTATGCTGCTTTATCATTTAGAGTTAAATACAATAAATGATAGTTTGTTATCCTTTAACCAATATAATGTAAATTTATGTCATTTAAATGACTAGTTCAGTAATTAAGCTTTCAGGCTGCTGAGCTTTATTGTGAGATGAACAAATACACTAAACTTTAATAATTAAAGGGTTTCCTATCATCAGCTATCCAAACCACTAGAAAATAAACCAATATTATTTATTTTTTTCAACCAATATTACTTTTGTCATCTTGATAAACAAAGAAAAATCTACACACACTTTAAGTATAAACCCAATTTAAAAGAATGTTGGAATATTGCCTAAAAATCTGTCTTTTACAGATATTTAATGAAATGAAACAGCTAAGACATTAAATGGTTCACTCATGATTTTAATTCTCACTTTGATTAAACGTAATGTGACTTGGACGTGAGTGGAAAATTTATCTTGGAACTTTTTAAAGGTTACAGGTAAATAAAGAAAGTGTAAATTAAAGAATTAATCATTCGTGAGCAAGCATAGCTCAAAGGTTCTCAATTCCATGCATCTGAAGTCTAAATCCAAAATGTTAAAAATCCAACAAATATAAATGTTCATAGATTATGTTTTTTATATTATAAAATATTGTAGAATATTGTAAAAACTGCATGTGTAACTGTAACTACTATGACAATGAAGTATTAAATTCCAGGTGCCTTGCTGCATTAATTCAAAACATCAAGACTGAAACTCATCATTAATCTTATTGTCTGATCAATACTACAGCCATACATAATCAATGCAGGGGAAAACACATTCATGATGTAGACTAGTCCCTGTGGATTTCCACTGAAATTGTGTATGTATTAAATGTATTTTACCAATGATAACCAATAATTTTGTATTATTTCTATCCTAAACCCAGCACACAATGTGTTTTGCATTCGACATGTACTATGTGTATTAATATTAGTTTCTTTGATTGATTAAGTCGTATTGATGCATTTTCACACTTAAAAATAAACATTTTAAAACATAGTACAAGTGTAAAATATTTGTAATGACTATGCTTCATACTAGGCTGTAAAGGGATTTTTATAAAATGCACAGACTTAAACCTGAAAATATTCTACTCAACAAAACCAAATGAAGCCGACTCTAAATGAAGTGAGTTTTATTGTGTCATCAGCTGCGACATCGAGCCCTGAGAAGCAGCGGTTTTTCTGTTTGAGTGTGTTTTTCATGGTCTATAGAAAAGCTTTGTTCAAAAACCCTCTGAAACCAAATGAATCAACAGTGATAAACCATTACGGCCTTTGTTTGGGTTTTGTTGGCAGAGTTGTTCTTGGGGGCTAGCTTAATGGCCACATGGTCTTCCAGAAAAAACATCACCAGTAAATGAATAAACAAAGGTTGTTGGCAATAGTTAATTTATGTCAACGTGTTTTCATAAAATATTACATTTTATATTAAAATGTAATGCTTAGTAAAGGTATACTATCAAATTACATTATATGTATTTAATCTCGTGGAATGGCTTTGTAATATCATGTTAGTGTTTATGATTCGATACAGCTGGTGACTTTTCTGTGACTTAATAGATCTAATTTTTGATCTATTACAAAATAAATGACTTATTTTTCTGCCCGGGTTGAGAAAAAGCCCAAACTTTCTGCTTGATACTTTCTGCTGTGAGGAAAATTGTCCAGATAGACAGTTATTATCCAAATCCACAAAATCAGGTCTACTATAAATTAAAAGCTGATGGAACATGGGTGATGCAGTCTACAGTCAGTACAGCGTTTTATCGTTGTGAGCTCTGTCTGCTGTGCAAGAAAGAAGCTCCTGTTCTTAATCAACAGCTTAAAGCTGGACCGAACTTTGCATCTGATCGCATGGGAAAAAAAGAATAAGCATGAGCTAATTCCTTTAGATATTTAACAATTACAAAAGTCTCTAGTTACACTGTGACAGACACTTTTTCTGAGAAGGAATGCCTCAAAGTGTAAAATGCCATGAAATGTTTAGTGGTTTAAACTTACTGGGAGTGGCGGCACAAGATCAGAAAAGCAACCGAGACTAGCGATCTTCAGGATCAGAGAGAATGTATTGTAATCTTAGAAGATTGTATCAAAATCCAGGCATATTAAGTCTTTTTAACCTGGGGGTTAAGAGGGTGATGATGATAATAGCTTGGACGGTCATAGTGGAAAAAACTTTTGGTTTTTTCATCTTCAGATTTTACTAAAGTGATAAATTCAAGAGAAAACGATGGCAGTGGTTATCGATGGAGTAAACAGGGCTTCTTTGGAGAGATGTAAAGAAAAGGAACACTACAGGAACATGAAAGGTGTTTTGATCTTAGCAAAAGAGGCCAAAAGTGAATACCAGAGCCGATGAACGATCGCCAATGCAAAGTCGAATTATACAAAACAAGAACATTTTTATTTTACGGATTAGTTCAAGTGATGATGCGATTTCTTCTCATCCACTTGGTGTT
>JAYDZG010000023.1:10767688-10778038 GCA_034509265.1 Microcambeva bendego
ATATAAACATAAATCATGGGTAAAAAGATTAAAGTAATGAGTTACATGGGAGCAAAGTATAGACTAGTGATAAAAGTGAAAGTGTTTCCACAATTTTGGCCACCAGTGTAGGTATCCCTGGAATAAGTCATGTTTGGAAAAGACCTGCTATGTAGATTTTACACCAGATTCAATAAAGCTGAGATGAGGGCATCATTACATTACATTACATTACATGATATAAAACTGCTTCTCTGCAAACACTATTGTAATACACAAAAAACAATTGAATGAATGGGACATGTGAGTCCTTTCTGCTGCTCCTGTTAAGGGCCGCCACAGCAAATTTTAATCCGCAATATTGATTTGGCATGCCCTTTCTGACACAACCTTCCTATTTATCTGGAATTGGGACCAGCACTAAAATAGACTGGTCTGTGCTTTAATGGTGCCCTGCCGGCCAGTGGCAATGCCGAGTTTTGTGTGTCTGCACCTGTGTGCTAGTGGAAAGTCCAGCTGGATGGGACAGATAAGACTATGTTTTAATGATGTTGTTTTAATGATATTGACCAAAGGCGACATCCCCAAACATAAAGCCAAAAATTATTCAAAATTCTTTTTGAATGACCCCAAATTAAACTGAAAAATGTTAAGACACTTGTAAACATAAGGAAGTAAAATTAAACTACAATGTCTCAAAGGCTAATCTTTTTTAAATATATTATTTTAAACTATTGAAACATTACTCCCAGAGTATAGTGGTAAGTCAAAAACTAATAAGACAAGTAACTGAAGTTGAATCGATCATATTTAGGTCATTTTTCACAGTTTGTGTGATACTGTGAAGAAATATATGGATTTTTTATTCGTGGTCACGTGCATATGGGCCATGACGGGCTGTGCTAGGAGAGACACTGAAGGGAAAAGCTGTGGTTTTGCTCCTTCATGCCTTTTAGTCTTAAACTTAATTGCCCTGACGTCAAAGCTAAACCACAGCCACCTCTTCTATAAATTATTTTTAAGATGCATTTTTGTCCATCGGGTGAAGAAACCGATGATTTCTATCCCACTCCAGCTGTTTTTGATTGTTCCAGTGTTGAAAACCCAACACAACATTTTAAGCTTAGAATGTTGCTTCAAACCTAGTCACTTCCTCTTCCCCATAACAATTCTTCTGCTGCTTGCACTGCCCCACAATCCTTAGTTTAGCACCCAATCCCAACTCCTGTGCAGTAGTAGGCTGCATGGACAACATACGACATACAGTGAATATAGTGTATAGTGAGAAGTTAAACTCCCCTCCTCAAATACATTTTATGGTACGTGTTAGATGTCTGGCCGGGCTGAAAACACTGCTGAGATTTAAAGTTAGGAACGCATATTAGATTTAATTATCTAAATTAGATTTAATTAGCTAAATTATATTAGATTTAATTAGAAAAAATAGCTTATTTATATAGGTTGGGCACCAAAAAAAAGTCATGCTACAAATGTCAAAGTTGGGAATCTTTTTAAATCCATACGTACCTGTTCTGTGTGTAACATGGCATTAAACAAAAACTTTTTCCTCAAGGGTGTGTTTCAATAATTCATCGACAAAAATGAAAGAATCACAGGAACACAGAGATTTCAAGACTATCGTGGGATGTCTCTTACAGTTGTATGCACCGTTCAACTTATACTAAAGACCTTCTGCTAGCACATCTGAACTGATTCTGAACTCTGGTTCAAGCGAGGCTTGACGCAATGTACTTTGCAGAATATCCAGAATCTGAGCATTCTTATTGGATTCTCATCAGAAACGGTTGTTTAGAACAGAATAAGAACACTATTTTTCACCACTGTGCCTTTTGCATAGTAGAATCTGTCCTCCGCATTTTCACCTAAACTGTGCAGTGAAACACACATGTACATACTAGTGGACACTAGGGGGGAGGGGGGGTCGTAAGCGGATGTGCCTGGAGCAGTCTGCATGGGTGAAAAAAGGTTCTGCTAGGGGCGGCACGTAGATCGGAGAGGTGAGACAATGAATGCCATCAGAGATATCCCAGCACGTAAAGACAAACTGACTACACTAAGCTGGAAGAAAATGGGAAAAGACACATACATAAAATAGAAGGAAAACTGAAGATCCATAGAGAGCATATTCCACCTCAAAGTTTGTATTTATGAAAGATAAGAGATAAATCAAAGCTGTAAAACCACCGGATACAACCACACTCTACATGTGAGTGCATCACATCTTCATGATAGAACAACCAGAGTAAGATATATTCTATTGTTTCCAAAGAAAATGGGCTGCCACTTTTATGTGCTGTATTTTACAGTTCAACCACAGATCCACAGATTAAGTGGTTCTTCAAACCCCAACACAACCTTTGAAGTACCACATCCTCCACACACTCTTACACTGAGAGCTCAATCCTACGACAACGCTGAGTGTCTCGGCCCGTGCTTTGTACGACCAAAAGAAACACATTACACTGTGGTCGACATAGTTTTTTAGACTATACCCTAAGGAACAGCAGATGTGTGCAGCGTTTCTGTCTCTTTGACTTGATCTTCAATGGTTAGCCCTGTGGTCAGTCCTGTAGAAGATCTAAAGTGGTTTGCACTGAGCCTAAAGTTGGCAACACAAAAATACATTACCTCTGAGAATCTGCTTCAATGTAGTAACCCTATCTTCTGTACAGCCCCCAGCAAGGACTTGGACTCACTTTAAAAGGTGTGCTGCTTTTATCAATATCAAATATCAGAGAGGAAAGGAAGGGCAAAGATTTACATTGGTGTGAGTGAAATGTTTGGGACACATTCACTAGACGTTCAAAAGTATGTGAAACAGTCTTGATAACCAAGTGAGGTTTTCAGCCACACCGATCAGTAAAAGTTGTATGAACTTTATACACAAATAGGTTTCAGACTTGTTCGAAAAATTTCATTTCCTGTTTCGGCATTACAAAGACCTGGCTTGATAAGTCTGGTGAGAATGAACTGCAGTAGACTACATGGCCTTAGCGCTAAAGAAGATATCTGGAGTTGAATCGAGTCAATTATAAGTAAAGTATTAAAAACCTAGTGTGATATACAGTTAGCAGTGTAGGGTTTTTATAGCAGCAGCACAAGAGTAAAGTTGTGCAAAAGATATGCTCAAGTAATATAGTCACTAGACAGGTAGCTGTGTAATGGAGATGAAGTTAGCTTTATTAAAACATTTGGTTTAAAAAAAGTATGTCCTTGGACCTCAGGACTAAGTGCCCACATGCTTTGGCCATATCTTTTATGTCACCAATAAAAAACGTAATTATTTTAAGTAGTTTGCAATACTATTGTGTGTAGAGTAATTCTATATTTATTCATAATATTTTCAGGACTTTGGTCCTGTATAGCTGAACTGAAATATTTTATGTGGGAATTCTTAAGGAGAAAAAAAGCTGTCATGATGCTGTATGAATGCTGTGGGGCTTAAACCTGTAGAGGATGAAAAGCTAGAATTTCCCCTTTCCCAGGGGATGAAAGAGTGAAGGGAATGTAGAGAAGCTCCTCATATCACCTCGCCCCAAGGTCATATCATCTGTTCTGCCTGCTGCCTCCAAAACCCCCTGTTCACTGATCTGACAAAGTTTTTTATCGTTCATTTTTCTTCAAACTATCGAGTTCCGATTGCATCACGCTTATGCTGATCGGGTACGGCCACCCTGGTAGGAACGTGTGCAGCCGCTGGCCGCCTCTTTAAACCAGTCAGTACAGGATTCTCATTGAGGAGATGACCAACAGGAGGCACGATATTCCTTAACCAGATAGTTGCAGCATTAATACAAAAGAAACCTTGATACACATTTCTTTCATCAGACATGACCAACTGTACCTATTAAGTTCTTAGCCAAACTTGTGAGAGATTCATGTGTGGACATGGATATTAGATGGCTTGCATTTTTGACACAAATGTCGCTCAGGAAATGAGCTTTTATAAAAGATCGGTGTGTATGACCATCGCTGCTTGATAAGAATGTAACTCATGCTTTTATGTTTTAATGTTGTAACTACATGTGTACACTGGGTGTTGTGCTTACTGCTACTCACTCCATCAATGTTCTCCTTTGAATCATGCACATAAAATATGATGCTATGTCATTGCCCAGCTCTTGTTAGCTTATTCAGTGTTTTATAAAATGATTTTTTTTAAATCAACATTCCTGAATAAGAGCACTTTCTTAACAAAAGTATACACCTACAAAGGTAGGATGATTTGTCTTAGTCCCATGTCACTGGTCCTCCAGCACTTTGACCAGTGACCTGCTTTGTTTACTAAAATGATTTCAATGATGTCAAATGTAAAAAGATCCAAAACCCCAGTTGTGAAAAGTATTCATCAGTTTGCTTGAGCAGAGTAGGTCAGATTACCAGTAGAGAAGTGTTAAAATCTCATTCTTAGCTATTTATGTGCCATAAATATTGGAATAAGGCCAGTAGCCAAGTATGAAAAAATAACACACTAGATTTTTACCTTCCAATTAAAAAGTATTTATACTTGAGCAACTAATTCACACACCTTTGCCAACAAGGAAACTTTCCTTAACTTTTCTACATTCCGCCTTAAATAAAACAGTGGGCATCACAAGGTGACCTGACAACAACATAAGAGTCTTCCGTCTTTCTTCTCTTTAGTCAGCTCTGTTATCTTGGCTTCAGGTCTGAGCTTCAAAGAACACAAAAAACCCACCTCGCTAGATCAAGGCTGCTTTACCAGTAGAACTCTTCAGTACACACAATGCAGAGTGGCTTTGAATACTTCATCAGTACAGACCTGACGGTGCCAGACTCAAAAGAACCCACACCCTCGCAGAAGCCGTCCTCTTCAAAAACCAGAACCCTCTATTCAACTGAACAAAGCATTTCAGGAACCGATTCTCTATTGTCACGTCATATCATAGGGGATACAAAGACTGAATTCGGGCTACGTCACTAGAAAGTATTTTTAAATTGTTTGTTCAGGATGCGCTGTCATACTTGGTGATTTATGGAGCTTTGTAACACCTGCAATGTGTTTAAATCTCCATTCTTTGACTTTGGAAGTAAGGAAAGGAGAAGAATTGTCAAAGTTGACTTACATCCTCTAGATCTGGTATGTTGTTCGCAGGTAGTGACCTGCCCATTTTGAAATTCAACCACTAAAGTGCATGAATCATAGAAAAAATAGCTGGCTAATTGTTTCATGGGATCATCTAGGATCATTTGTTACAAAACCCACATGTACATGCATATCTTTGGCCTTTTGTAGATGAGTTCACAGCACAAGATTTTCCTTTGCTTAGAACACAGTTACTGTCACATTGTGATGTTCTGTAATGTCGTTTAACTTTTTGGCATAGCCTCTTCCCATCTCATCAGCGATTATATCTGACTTAAGCTCGTGACTGCACCCAACCTGTCACCTTGAGTTAAGAGCAAATGTGTCTAGATTTACAGGTACTGGAACACAGATCTCATTGTTGAAGGGCCTTGATATTGCCAAGGGCTTAATCGATGAAAAAAAGGGTACACTTTCTTGGTCCATTTAATTTGTGATAAACTTTAGTTAAGGTTTAAGGAGTCAATTCAGAAGCAAGACAGGCTATATATATTTATCTATATATGTACCTATGGTGAGAAAGTTAAATTTCCTATGAACAGTGACACCGGCAATGTGGCATCTTCCAATTAATGGAATTTTTGATGGTGTCAACGATCATCTGGATAGATTGTCTTCCACTGTAAGGTGGCGGTTTAGGTTTTCTTTCCAACACAGACAAGCACATTAAATGGTTATCTGGAGCTTCGTGTATTTAGGTTTCCATGGCTGTACTGTCACACACAAGCCAATACGCATTGACGGGATTTGTGCAAAGCAGATCACGATAAACTCTGGACTGTTGAAAGCAAATATATTTTGATTTGATTAGATTAGATTAGATTAAATGAAAAGCGTTTCTATAAAGTATTGTTTCTTTTGTTGCAAACCACAGTCATGCAGGTTTCTATTTGAAAATAACAATAAGATTATTGTTATGACTCCAGTGATTGCACCACCGACAGTGATAGAGAAATAAGTTTTATTTCAGGTAACTTACAGTGACTAGACAGTGGTGGTGGGGCTTGAACTAACAACCCTAAACCTCAAGCTCTGCCTTTACATTTAAGATTTTTGGCATTTAGCAGATGCGTTAATCCAAAGTGACTTACATTACAGTTACAGTATACATCTGGGCAATTAATGGGTAAGTGCACAAAAACAGCAGTCTGGCAGGGGTGAGGCTTAAACCAGCAGTCTGCTGATTACTAGTTTGGTACCATAACCACTAGGCTACAGCTTAAGTAGAATTGCATTTTATTTCCCTTCAGACTTTCAGAAGTTAGCTTTCAGAGCAAAGCCAAAACCTTTAATTATAAGGTTGTATCTGCATACTTTATACAATGTTGCATATTTTATGATAAACCGTATTTAGCAATCAAATCAGGTAATACAATCTCTTCTATCTAACTAAATTCACCAAACTGTAAACCAGTGCCACAAAAACAGCCACGGTAATATCAGTGGAGACATCCTAGAGATCAACAGTCACTGACTGGAATATTTTCAGTCTGGAACAGCTTTAAGTCCCAGTCTGTAAAAACAATTAAACTCGGATTCCTCCCTAAACTACCACTTATTCTTTGAAAACTTTATAAATGTACTTTTGTTTTCGTAAACCTCAGAAGGGCTCAGAAACCAGTAAGCAGTCTAATAAGCTGATTTTTTACAACAACTCAGGGTAAATGTGGTGATTTTCTAATAAACTTTGGAAAAGCACACACCTGGGTAAGAAAGGGCTTACAACTATAGTACAATGACATGACATAACTACAAACAAATAAAAACCTTTATCATGAAGTCAACCAAAATTTATTCTGAGAAAATAAAACCATAATTATTTGTTCTGAATATATGGAAATTATATTAAAAAAAACAATCACAACACTGTTTTGGGCTCGACATAATATGACTTCATGCTTATGAAGAACATGCAGTGTAGAATATTTAAAAAATATTGACAATAAAAAAAGATCAAATTAAGACGTGACTTGTGATTATACCTAAAAAGAAACAATTATAATAAGGATTTTCCTTGCGAACCACTGTGGACATGAACATCAGAGCTCTGAATGTCCACGCTGGGCTTTATAAAGAACACTTCATATAATGTCCACATAATCCACAGGACGAGATTCTCTCTCGTCACACTTTAACCATACAGTGTATTGTTATTACAACTACTGTAAAATCATTTCATGTCAGTGTTATTAAATCTATGAAAGGAATTCCGTACCCTTATGTGCTCAACACATCAAAGCCAAAACCAATTGGTCCTGACATGACGTGGATGTCATGCTAACATGACTCATCGATTGTGAATGAGAAAAACAATAAAATAAAGACATAATGTCTACAAACTAAAACAAAACATTTTCATTGTTGTTGGGACTGTAAGGATTCCACGGCCACAATGGGATAATTAAGTCAGTTTTACCCCTGCCCATCTTTATTTGTCCATTCATCAGCTCACTTTATTGTCCATTCATATCTACAAAAAAAACAGAATGAGTAAACACAATAGTAGATAAAAATACAAACAATTAGCTCACTCAATGAATAGAATATGAATATATTAATACAAAGAATATATTCAAGGGTTTAAAAATAACATCTATACATTATGGTAAACCCATCACTTCCCTGAAGCTTTATTAAGATGTGAGTCAGTATTTAGTTAAATATGTGTGTGGTCCACAACAGTGACAAGCCTCTCTTAATGATTAACTGTATAACCATGATAACTTGATGTTTGCCAAAGCGATGAGCATGACACTCCCAGTTCTCCCAAACTCACAAAGCAACTAGATTAGATTTCTGCACTGTGAGTGGACCACCATGCATGTTCAATAAATATAAGCAAATACCTTTTGGGACAAACTTCAGTGAGCTGCTGAATATTCAGAATCGAGAAAGTCCACGTTTGGGCCCATCATTTACAAACTCATGACCTAGGCCATTACCACACTTTCCACAACAAACCTGAAACATACAGTCACATATTAAAATTCCGCTTGGTCAATTGATTTATTTTAATTTGTTTTGTACAGTCAACCTATTTGCCATATATTTGAATAAAAATAAATCGCAGATACCCAATTGACCTCACCATATATGTGTGGTGGACCATTCCCAGCCAAGAAATTACACTTATGTGGGAGTGACACATCATAGCATATCAAGTGAAGCAGCAACAATTGACTTGCATCTTGAAACCCCAACACTGCAGCAATAAGGATAACAAATGCTGTTTTTTTCTTTATTTAAATGTGCTCATTACTGGATGTCTTAGCTGCATATCTGAATTATGTATGATGAAAAATAAAGTTTCATAAAGTTTAAACCTGCCAAGTTTTATATTACTTTAACTGAATGGGCAGCGCGCTCTACTGACAGAGGATGCACCTGAGAGAAGAGTACAGATTTTAGCATGACACCACTGTTTAGAAATGTGCTGGACAATTTTCATCAGAGCACAAACTTTCTCCCTTAATGAATTAAAATTCCCATTTCCAACCACACTCTAAAATAAAATAAAATAAAATGCATTTTATTAGTAACCAGATAATCATTGACCATTGACCTGACTGTGTGTAACATTACAATATTTTGTGTGAAATAAAAATTGAACATGCTCATTCGATTTCATTACACACTGTGAGTGTTAATGTCTGTTTACCTTGTATGCACCCCATTTCTCCTCCTGTTTGGAGATACTGTCCTTATGAACGGTCTCAGTAAAGGCAGGCCAAGGAGAGGAATGTTCAAATTTAGACTTGCTACAGAAAAGCTCATTGCCACACTTTGCACAAACATAGATGCCTAGAAGAAGAAGAGTTATATTAACGTCCCTACTCAACAATTACATGCATCATGTTGGTCTAAGTGTGTCTGTGTGTATTTAATAAGACGGAGCTGAGCTGACCCCAAGTCTTCACTATTCTAAATCTGCATTCCACAAATTGCATATATGTGCCAATATGAATTGGTGCCCATTATGTCATGAGAGCATTTGTGATGTCAGGTAGTGATACTGATTAAAAAGGCATGGCTCACAATGTTGTTCTCTGAGGCAGATCATTGATCTGTAAATAGAACAGGTGGTGTTCCAGACCAAACCTGTCAAACCATGTCTTTCTAGCCATTACTTTTCAATTGCTTTCTGTAATATTTTGCATTTATTTTGTAATTGTGAAACATCTGAACTTGATATGCTGACCCTATAACCAGAATACCCAGAGGAAATCCACGTTTACGAGAGAACAGCTAAAAATAGAACTACAACAAGACTGAAACACTTCAAAAACTGTGACACTAAATAAGGACAGAGGACTTGTAAGCATCATGCGTCAAATAATTTTACTTTTGACTGTTTTCTACAGTGTTTAGTCAGCTACAACAATACAACAACAAACTAGTTTTGATAAATGACGTGTGTTGGTTTAGGTAGTCTGTTTGCGAAGCAGTTTTATTAACTTACCCAGTTCAAAATGATCTTTATACATTTCTCCTCGCGAAAATGAACAAAAAGACATTTTGACAACGCGATATTGTCTTAAATGCGTATAAAATTATAGGTTTAAGGATACAGTTGGGAAACTTTGGTTCAGTCTCATGAAGAGATTATGTACATGAGAACACGTGGTCACTGAAGTACAGCCCTGAAAAAAGCGTTAATATCAGATCGATCACAAGGTGGCAGCATTGAGTAGATGCAGTGATTGCATGTATTTATTTATTAATTAACATTGGGACGGTGATAATTTAGTGGGTAGAGCCTATCAACCTGAGATTGGCTGTTCAAATCAAGGTTCTGCTATGTAGCCACTGTTGAGCACTGTTGCCCTTAACCCTGTTTGCTCCAGGTTGAACCTTGGCTGCCCCTGTGCTCTGACCCCAGCTTCCAAACAAACTGGGATATGCGAATAAAGAATTTTGTTGTACTGTACATTTGTATATGTGTAATTACAAATAAAGATATTTATGAACTCTTTCAACATCAGAGTAAATCGGTGAGTGAATAGGCCGAGTAAATTGATGAGTTAACCCTCGCCTCTCAGGAACAGCAATGATGCTCCATGCCTAATAATTTTAGTGTCAAAAAACTAATAGTCCCAAAAATCATTGTTTATAGCTCATTATTAAGTAGGAGTCGCCTCACAGCAAGAAGGTCCTGGGTTCGATCCTCGGGTGGGGCGATCTCGGTCCTTTCTGTGTGGAGGTTGCATGTTCTCCCCGTGTCCGTGTGGGTTTCCTCCCACAGT
>JAYDZG010000023.1:10787758-10798747 GCA_034509265.1 Microcambeva bendego
TTAGAGAACTGGGCTTGTGATCAGAAGGTTGCCGGTTTGATTCCCAAAGCCGACAGGTCACGACTGAAGTGCCCTTGAGTAAGGCACTGCTCCCCGGGCACCGCAGCTAGAGCTGCCCACCGCTCCGGGCACATGTGCTCACTGCCCCCTAGTGTTCACTAGTGTGTATCTGTGTTTCACAGCACGGATTGGGTTAAAATGCAGAGAACAAATTTCACTGCAAAGTGATGAAAAGAGTATTCTAAATCTAAAGAAAAACTAATGTAGCTACTATACACCATTTAAATATAATGGGAAATAGTCAATAGTCAACTCAAGTATTATTAAAGATGGATAAAATATCAGTAAAGAGTATTGCAGTGTATTGTATGTAGTTAGCTTACACCACCAGTTATTAGTTAGTTCAAGCTGCTTTACACAGGCTGCTACTTGAATTCACAAAAACTATTTTAAATGTTGTTGCCCAGCTAACTGTGTACACATTATATGTTTTATACTATTTTGTATGAAGTTAAAAAATATACCTTTCTAAGAGTAAGAACTCTTTTCCTGGTGCCAACTACACAGCCCTTCACCATCACAAAGTCATTGTTCACCTCTCCATAATGAGGGAAGCCTCCCTACAAAATTAAATCATGCTTATGCTTCAATTTCATGAATTAATTACAACTGACAGGATTGTAATGTCCAATTACTTAATCTAGTACAAATTTGTCCTGTTCTTACCAGAGGAGTGATGGACTTCTGAGTTGTATCATAATTAGTGGATGCATTGTTGTGAACTACTTTTCCTTCTTGGACATGAACCCCTTTCCCTATACGGTAGATCTGTGAAACAGATTGGGACACTGACAAAAATCTAAATACAGTAATTTGCTATTCAAAATCTGTGCAGAGAATAGGTTTTATCACTGTAACAGTCTTTGACAGTCTACACAAACACAACTTTTATGTTTATGCAAATAGCAGACCTTTTTGTTAAGCTCTGTTCGGTGATGGTAGCCCTTTTGGCCAGCACGGGCCACGGTAAAGCCCACCCGGGCGGGATGCCAGGCTCCGATGCAGGCCACCTTCCTCAAACCTTTATGAGTTTTTCTTTGCAG
This sequence comes from Microcambeva bendego, assembly GCA_034509265.1. Classification (NCBI taxonomy): domain Eukaryota; kingdom Metazoa; phylum Chordata; class Actinopteri; order Siluriformes; family Trichomycteridae; genus Microcambeva; species Microcambeva bendego. Next base: position 10,788,862 of record JAYDZG010000023.1, read on the forward strand.
CTTCTTGGTGTGCCAGCGACTTGTCACACCTGAAGGGCACATAAGAATCCTACAGTGACCCCAAAGCAGTCTGATATTACCAGATCCCAACACAATTAAGTGGTTTTCATATATATATATATATATATATGTATATAGTGGTCTTTCAGCACACAACACTCCACAAAAGCAAGTGGTGTGCTGTAAATCTTAGTCTAGGTCTGGGGACAGGGAAGTTTAAGCACATAGAATAAACTGGAACTTTCCATCAAATGTCGGTAACAAGGCTTTAAGATTGCTGCACGCCAACACATTTGTAATCTGATAGAATTCACATAAGAGAAAATTAATTACTTGATTGGCTAGGTCTTACCCCTCACACCGTGGCCTTTAGTGACCCCAATCACATCAATCATCTCATCCTGGTAGAAGACAGAGGAAACAGGTACAGGCTGCTCTAGCCTCTCCCTCACCCAGTCAACCTTCTCAGCCACTGTGCCTCCGTTTAGCTGCACTTCCATGATGTGAGCTTTCTTCTGGCTCAGGAGTAACAAGCGCATCTGTAAAAACAGACACCCCAAATATTACAAGCTCCTTTGCCACACATGGCTGTTATTAGGTTAAAATGTATTTTGTAAGCAAACATTTGAGTTTTTTCATAATTATTATTATTTACATTTAGGCTAAAACGATTGCTCTGTTTTTGCATGGTTGTATAATATTAAATAAATACATAACAATATGACAAACTCAGCCATGTCACCAAGACTATATCCAGAAACTGAATAAAAAGGTGTGTAGTCGTGTCCAGCAGTGTTTAGTGATTACTCCAAATAGCAATGTGAATTGCTACGGTTAAATCATGTCATTTGCAAAGAAATAAAGTAGATATAAACGAGTCTAACTTGTTCTCCTGGCTTTATATTAAAGTACTACTCCCTGGTTTATTTTTAAATTGGCATTTAAAACTGCTGTATCATGCTTCCACTCACATGGGGGAACATTTATTAAGAGAAGCGTCATGGATTTCTCATTCACTGCATCTTATAAGAAGGTTGACAAGATATTTAGCATATCCTATGGCTTTTTAACTATGTTGTTATTGTAGCACATAATTAGTAGTTAATCACTAATTACTAAGTGTACTACTGATATAGTTTGGAATATATCCAGAAATATGTTCAGTAAAATGAGAGATGTACTAAACATTTTGAGAAAACTTGATCTCATTTGCCAAAATACTCATTTCTAGGAAAATATGATGCTGAATGTTCCTGAATGGCCCAGCCATACATCAGGAGATTATTTAGATCTGACTAAAATGTATACATGTTTTTGGCCTCAAATAAGCCCCCATTGCTGCATTTTTGAACGCTTGGAAATGTGTTTGCACCTGAGAATGAACAATAACACGAATCACAGAGCAGTACTTCTTCATCAGAGCAAAGTCCTTCTCCAACTGCTTTTTGCCTGCTTCATCCTGCCACTTCTTGCTGTATTTGGTGAAGGCCTTTTTCTTGCACTTATACCTGTTAGGTATTTTATAAATTGAAAAGAATCATTTTCCATTTATATGTAAAGAGTCACATTTCAGTTATGCAATTACTGACTAGCTTAACAAGTACAAACATGCAAACCAGTTTTTGTAGAATCGACGTTTGCATTCGTCACTAATGTGCTCAGCAAAGATGGTCTTGAATGTGCGGAGACCTTTCACAGTGCTGATGTACCCTACTACACCCACCACAATCACAGGAGGAGTTTCAATAATAGTTACAGCCTCCACTTCTTCTCGCTTCGATATTTCTGTGTAACCAAAAAATGTTCTTATTTATTTTTGTGGCAAATTACAGGAACACAGTTTTTGTAATTATAATTTATTTTCTTAAAAATAAAATATCTAAGATAATGACTTACTCATGCCAGTACGCTGCACCTCTCTCAGCGAATGGGTCATACCAGCCTTGTATCCTAGGAAAGCTGTAAGGTGGACTGGCTGTTTGGGATCATCCTTGGGCCAACTTCTGACCCTGCCACGATGCTTCCTGCTCCGCTTGTGTGGCAGAAACCCCATGTGCCCATGACGAGGAGCATGGAATTTGCGGTGAGACTATGAAGAAGACACATCAGTTCAGTCAAATGTACTTGAAACGTTTATCAAAGAATATTTTTCAAAATTTGACTGACAATATCAGAGATTGGTCAGCAAATTGGCTTTTCGTTACACTGACTAAATGACACTGACAACATTCTACATATAAAAATATCCCAAGGGATTATTTTATTAAGCCCTACTAATGTACAAATTGCCAAATTAAGGTTAAGGTGCACCTCACCACATGAATTACAAAAAGCATGCAAAAAATATGTCTCTGAAAGCTAACAGTAATGTTACAAAATAAATTTGAGAACACTGACCATGGCTGTTTATCCGGTGGAGACTCGAGGCAGAGAGAGACAGGACAGAGCGCTGTCCCAAGACTCATTCTAAAGATTACCCAAATCTTAAGGACTCTAAACTAGTGGCTGGCTCAATCATAGGGAGGTATTGCTTTTCACATAGTCCTGATGCTGCCAAGTGGTGACACTGAGAGGACTCTTAGATCTGGTGTGGATTGGTAACAGTTGAATCAACAGTTCCCAGACGACATTTGTAAAAGATTTATCAAACTGTCTTGAGCTGTATGTAAATACAACTTTTTAAATATTGTTACCACAGATTCATGATCTTAGGTAACTCATTTAATTTTGGCTTAATGATATGCATCCTGACTAACAGATGGCAATACAATGTAGATAAACCACAAAGTAAATATGGTTGCAATGAATCATGAGTTTACCAAGTTTTATACAGACAAAATGTTTTAATTAAGATATTATAAGTAGGACTATTTTTGATTACTTTGTTTAAGATATGTTCCTTTTTTCCCTTGGCGTCACTGGTCTTGTTTTTCGTATTAAGGCTAACAATGACATCTACTGGCAAAGATGATTTTAAAACGGCCTGTCTCCATGACCCCGTACCTTTGAACTGTGAACAGTGTAATAAACACAATATTTCATTTTTATAAAAATTTGTTTAATTGATAAAATATATGGTTGTATTTATTTCTATGCTAGTTGCTGTTAATGCTTTGTGTTGATTAGCGGTGCTTTTTGTGTGACCTTCCCTCCATGTTGTCTGAAACGCGCATGCGCATTGTGTACGGCAGCTAGCGTTTGAGGTCGAGCTGAAGGAGTGTTTATAGTAAATTTGGGAATAAAAATGCCGGACGATTTTAATAAAGATGCTTACCCCGAACCTCCGCGTCGTACCCCCATGGTGGATAAGCAAACAACTCTTCCAAATCCGGCTTTAATCGCTTCCAAGCTCTTTTATTACTCTGTGGATCTACCGGTGACTGCTTTCAAAAGTGAGTTCAACTTTAGCTTGATACTCTCTGTCACTCTCAATATATATTATATATAAACTCATTACACTATAACTGTAGACTTATAAATTCGCATTTTACAGCTAAAGTGGATTTTAAACAATGCTCAGATAAAACACACTTATAAAGGGACTACACTGCTGCCCTTGCGTTAGCTTACAACAGGCCTTAGCTAAACCCACCAGCTATTATTACGACTGCGATTAATTCTTTATTATTATTGTTATTATTATCATTGTAATGTTTTGTATCTGCATATCAGGGTTAATTGATTTTATGCATTACATCGCAAACGTTAATTCCATTCTGCGTTAACACTCGTGTTTACATGTGCAGTTGTAGCCTAGTAATCAGAAGGTTGCTGGTTTAATTCCCACCACTGCCAGGTGGCCACATTTTGGGCCTTAACCATGGACTCTTAAACATCAGTTGCTCAGACTGCATGCTGTAATTTGCAATGAATACAAGTGCCAATACATATCAGGGCACCAAACGCCCAGGATTTTTTTTTCTTGATTTTAAAGTCAGGTTTTTACACTTTTGGTTAAATTCCTGACAAGAAACAGTTATTAAATACACACGGTTCAACAGATTACACATTTTATATCAAACAACGTCATGGACATTTAGAATTTTCAGTTCACATTCACGTTCTTGGACTGTGGGAGGAAACCGGAGCACCCGGAGGAAACCCACACTTGCACAGGGAGAACATACCAACTGCACACAGAAAGGACCTGGAGCACCCCACCTGGGGATTGAACCCAGCAACTTCTTGCTGTGAGACGACACAAAGTACCGCCCCATCTTACCCAGGTACTTGCGGTTTTTGGAGTTAAATGAATTACCCTAGTCCAGTAAATTAAAAATGAATTCTACAGCATGTACTCTAACTATATTCTAGAAAACGAACTCTAATTATATTCTAGAAAACTGCTTTCTGCTTTGGTGTGGCATACCTCACAGCAAGAAGGTCCTGGGTCATCTGTGTTTGAATGTTCTCCACCCTTGGGATGAATTGAAATGCTGACTTGGTTCCATACCTCATTATTAAACATTATTGATCACACAGTTTCTTATTTGATTTACACTTTTAAACAAATCCAGGTTTCTTGTTTTAATTATAAATCTATTTGAATACAATTTCTTATGACTGGTGATTAAAATATATTTTGTTTTGTTGTCCACAGATGCTATTGACAGCCTCCAAACCAAGAACAAGATTTACTACTACCATCAGCAGTTTCGCCGTGTGCCAGAGCTGACCGAGTGCCAGGAAGGCGACTACGGTTGCTATTATGAAGCTGAAATGCAGTGGAGGAGAGATCAGTAAGTGCAGACTACACCTCAGTAGCACACAACACAGCTAAGAAATGACAAATTTGAGCTAAAAATTGCAGCCACACACACTTCCAGTTTCAAATACAGTAACCAGTATGCAGAGAACATGGCAAGAAATTGTTGGCATCTCTTGGCCTAGCCTGTTACCTTAGAGGTTTAAAAAGAGGTTTTCGAGCAATTGTAAAATCAAAGACAATAAGACAAAGGTTTTGGATTCAAATGAAATAGAATTGTAATACAAGCAAGTATCTGTAGTTTTCAGTTGGATCTGGTTGAATGCTCAAATCTTAACTTGATATGCACTGATCACCTATTTGAATCATTTTGTAGCAAGGTGGACCAGGAGATCGTGAAAATCGTTGAGCAGCGTGCTCGTGCTTGCCAGCAGCGCGAGGGTCCCAGCTACAAGCAAAACTGTGCCAAGGAGCTTCAGCAGCTAAATCAAGTAGCCAAAGCATTTCAGTCACGCTGTGAGTACATCTGATTTATACAAATGTTGCTTATGTAAAAGAAAAGGGTTTCCAGACCCTTATAATAAACTCCATGGTCAGTACAGCGAAACATCTTAAAATAGTTTTAGAGTAGCTCCGATTACATGCTAACAAATCACTTTTTGTCGCAGATGGGGATCTTGGTGCGTATGCCAGTGCAAGGAAATGCTTAATGAAGCAGAAAGAGAGAATGATGGCAGAGGCCGCGAAGGCATAAACTGTCCATGTCCTTTGGCTTTGTCCTTGTGTGTATACATGTGTAAAATAAATACATTTATTGGAAATTGATTTCTTTAACAAAAAGTGTGTTTGTTTTTGTGAACCCAAGCATACTGGGTAGAGTGCTTATTAGTACTTTCATATTACTTAAAAGTATAGGTATGTTCAAAACCAAGAATATCAAATGGTATGATGGTGCAGACAGACATTTACCACTTTAAATGGTTCCCCGTATTATAGGAGTGGTAGCTCAAGGTTGAGGTACAAAATTAATAATCAGGGTCACTGGTTCAAGTCACATTTTATAGCTTGCCTCAGTTGGTTGCACTGGATACTTGGTTATGTAAGTTACCTTTATCATCAAAGGTGACAAAAATTTGCTTTTATTGCCCCAGGTAGTTGATAAATTTTTCTTTACATTTACCAATACTTTTTAATATTAATAACATGTACAAGGGTTGATGCTTCAAGATTTTCCAGTGTGCCTAATTGGAGAAGGTTGGTGAAAAAGTTGGGGCTACACAACCAATTGCATCACATTTGCTGAAATTCTGTATTGTTCTGTAATATACTGGAGTCACCACCAAAAGTTTTTTTTAGCTTACTAACAGCAATTAATACTGGAACATGCAAAAATTACTATGAATATGTATTCTTGCCAAGCTGGCTTCTAGCCATTATTAAATGTCTATAAGCCACAGCTGATTTATTGTGCAAACAGCACCATCGGTATCAGTTGCTCCTCTCAGAAAGGGGACGTGTCCTATAACAGCCATTACTGTAATTGCCAGTAGACAGTAAATTAATTTCAAAGTTGAGGTAGAATTACAACGGACCAATGATTAGAATCACAAAAGCAAATGGCAAACCTGGATGGTTGGGTCATTTTTGCACCTAAAGTGATCTAAATCATGAGCATGTGCGAGATGGGACATTTTTGAAACAAGAAAAAGGCACAAACAAGGTCATTTTAAGGATTTTATTTCAAATCCCTTGTACAAAATTTAGGAGGCCTGAACAGCAGCCTGACTCCTCTGCACAGAGACCCTGGTGTGAGTTTTGGCCAGATGGTCAGTGAATTCCTGCAAGAAAAAAAATAAAAATCAGGATCAGAACACATAACAGGAACAGACAAAATGTTTACAGCGATGAGTAATTTACCTGGTATGGAGACTTTGTAAACACAGTCTCCTTCCAGAGATCCGGGGTCAGGTAGCTGTAGGTCTTGGAGATGGCATCAAAGGTAGCCTTGGCTGTGAAAAGTAAATGTGATTAAATCTCCAGAAGATAGAAACTTGTACAACATTAGCTAATAAGAAAAAAGCTGTCCAGTATAAATCGGGAACAGAAATATAACAGAGTAGATAGTCCTGCCGTGCATTACCATACTCGTTGCTCTTCTCCCATTCAGTGTTGGACGCATCACTGACCAGATGCATTCAACCAGAGCAGGGAGAACATGCAATTAATTGAATTCATTAAAGCTTGCTTACCAAAGTTGCCCAATGTGGCTGTGCAGCCTCTAGCTGAGGTGTAGCAATCATCAATACCAGCCATCATGAGCAGCTTCTTGGGGACAGGAGCGGACACAATGCCAGTACCACGAGGAGCAGGGATCAGACGCACCAGCACAGAGCCACAACGACCGGTCACCTAAAGACGGTTCAGAACACATCTAGCAAAATCTGTCTAAAATTTCACTTTAAAATAATACAGCAAGCCATTTGGATTTCTCACCTTGCAGGGGACGGTGTGGGGTTTACCGATTTTGTTACCCCAGTAGCCTCTCCTGACAGGGATGATGGACAGCTTGGCCAGAATGATTGCACCCCGGATGGCAGTGGCTACCTCTTTAGAGCACTTCACTCCCAGACCGACATGTCCGTTGTAGTCCCCGATGGCAACAAAAGCCTAAAACATTTTCAGTACTTCCTTTTAAAAAAGAAGTTTCGTTCACAAAGCAAATCTGACGAATACTATATTAAACTGACAGATTACCTTAAACCTGGTCCTCTGACCAGCCCTAGTCTGTTTCTGGACAGGCATGATCTTCAGCACCTCATCCTTCAGGGCTGAGCCCAGGAAGAAATCGATGATCTCAGACTCCTGAAAAACATCAGAATTTAAAACATACAATTGTGATCCTATAATCAATAAGACAAGTTATGAACACAGTTGTGCATACTTTGATGGGTAGAGAATACAAGTAGATCTCTTCCAGAGACTTGATCTTCATGTCCTTCACAAGACGGCCAAGCTTGGTCACAGGCACCCACTGAAAAGCCAGGCCAGATAGTTAACACCATAAAACTCAGTTTGAACATTTCTACAAACTTGAATGTCCACCCAAAAACAATCATGACGCCCGATAGCTAGATTGCGTCTACAGCTGAGCAAATACCTTTGTTAGAATTTTAAGGTCATAAGACTTTTGGATACATACATTGTAGTTACTTATTACACCAATTTCAGAATGTCATGGACAATTTTGTATCTCCAATTCACATCACTTGGATGTTTTGAGCACATGGAGAAAACCCAACAAGGAGAACATGCAAACCCCGCCCCAAACGAGATAGCATTTAAATGAAAACCAACTTCTTATAAATTATTAGTACAGCAAACTGGAACTTAAGCCTGACAGGCTGCACAGAAGTTGGTATTAACTTGCCTCCTTATCCTCAGCTTTGCCTCCACGGGCTCCGCGACCACGTCCCCGGCCTCTGCCGCGTCCACGACCGCGTCCCCGGCCTCCAGTGCCGAAGCCTCCGCGAAAACCTCCTCTACCACCGGCGTCGTCCGCCATTTGCTGAAATAAAAAAATAAAACCTTTAATATTTTAGCCATTATGTTTATTTTATGCACGTGGTTAAAAAGCTTCGTGTCTGACTGTTAGCATGTTGGCTAACTGCTACAGACGTTACGCAAACCGAAACATTTAACAAATAAAACATAACGTTGCCAGTAAATATTATTCGTATTATTATATCATAATAAAAACAAAACTTTACAACGAATGAACAATACTAGTAAATCTGTTTTCTAATAGAGGCCAGCCATTTCAATCCCTAGATTGCTTAAACTAATGTGATAAACAATCGTAACATTATATATTTAATAATGTGGCCAAACAACAACATTGAACAATTAGTATTTTTATTTTAATATCAACGCTGTACTACAATAAAGGATGGCGTTGATAAAAAGGGATTAATAGTGACATGAAAATACGGCCATGTTCACTTACGTGATGTGTGATCAGGAAGAAGAAGGCTCAACGAGAGTTCCACGGCGTTTTTATTCAAGCCCAAATCTCGCGATATGTTTGTTAACAGCTCGCGCCCTCTAGCGGCAGTGTTGCCATCAGTAAGAAGTTTGTTTATTTGGGGTTTTAACGTCATGTTTTACACTTTGGTTACAATCATGACAAGAACACGCTATTTATTCATTACACACATTTACAGCAAACACTCTCATGGATAATTTTATATCTCCAGTTCACCTCACCTGAATGTTCTTGGACTGTGGGAGGAAACCGGAGCACCCGAAGTAAACCCACGGGGGACAACATGGAAATCCATAGGGAGACAACATGGAAACTCCACACAGAAATGACATGGTCCACCCCACCTGGGGATCAAACCCAGGACCTTCTTGCTTTGAGTATATTCCTTTGTGCTCTTTAATATTTAAAAAAAGTTCATTTGCAATGAACTGTGATATAAGCCAGTAAAATTGATCCGGACAGAACAAACAACACTTTGTTGAATACTCTTTTCACCTACTTTGCAGTGCAATTTGTCCTCTGATTTTTAACCCACCCCGTGCAGTGAAACACACATATACACACTAGTAAACACTAGGGAGCAGTGAGCACACATGTCTGGAGCCCTAGCCACAGGAGTTAGGGGTCGGGTGCCTTGCTGCAGGGCACTTCAGTCAGGACAAATTTCACTGTGTGTTAAAGTGATGAAAAAGAGTTCTATGTCAACGTTATAATTTTCTGCTACAAGCAAATATAGTCCATCTTGCTGATTAATAGTGCACATTTTAAATAAAATGGAAATCTGACCACCTGGTGCGCACATGTCTGATTATATATCTCGAATTAAGTGCTTAAGTGTTTTATTTTAAAAGAATCTAAATTTTAACATTTCTTACATGGTTCAGATTTTTTATAATAACACTCATATAAATACGTATAATACACATACTGTTGTGTGTCCCCCACTCTACCATTCCACCCAGATAAGTATTAAGAAAACACAGTCAAAAAATATATATACAGTCAAAAAATATAGTTTTATTGAAGTGAAAAACAAAATCAGTAAAAAAAAGGAAAACTGAAATTAAAATGTCATGCATTCAGAAAAGACACTTTAGGATGACAAATTTAAAATACTAATTTTACTACAAGGCATTTAT
>JAYDZG010000023.1:10821953-10834797 GCA_034509265.1 Microcambeva bendego
CTTCAAGTCTGTCTGCAGATTCTCAATTGGATTAAGGTCTGGGCTGTGACTAGGCCATTCCAAAACATTTACACATTTCCCCTTAAAAGTGTTGCTTTAGCAGTACGCCTTGGGACCGGAGCACCTTCCTCCAACCAGTTCCCACATACCAGTCTACTCCAACTTTGGTTTTGAGCATATGGGCACCGGAAATAATAATTACTGTATATTTATATAATTGTATATGCTTCATTAGGTATTTATTTTATACACCGAATACCAATGTTTGTGGCTGAACTCCCTGATCTTAACAATTATTTGGAGAGGTGTCTACATACGGCTTAAACTTAAAATGCAAGGAGTTTTGGTCTAACAGCATTCTTCCATATCTTTACTGTCCATGTCAGGAAGGAGCGCCCTCTCTCTCTGGGTATCTTCCCAATTTCTGGTGGTGGAAACAACTCGCTGATCCCAGACATCTTGGGCCGAGCGGAGACTCCAGGAACAGAAGGCTGGAGATTCAAAGACCTCAACCAGGCACATTCCAACACCAGCCTCAAGGTACATTCAGTTTTAAAGACCAGGACAAACGTTTCAAACAAAAGCTTCCAGCTTATTGAGGTTTGATAGCTTTTGTGCTGCAGCTGCTTTCCTAAAATATCACCATATATTTTCAATGTAAATGTAATTCTAATATAATATAATCCGACACCATAAACCACTGCAGTAAACCATCCAGTTACAGGTTTGGAAATATGGTTCCTGTCATGGTTGCTGCCCCGCCTATAACAAGCAACCTGCTTCACTTTCATTTTTTTCCTTAAACAGCAGGAAACTGACGATCCTTTAAAGAAAAGCGAGGTTATTAGTGCACAGGAGGCTTGGGGAAATGTGCTCGTGGATGACTGCAAGGTAGTAGGTTCTGTAGTGGCCGAGAGTGCATAGCCAGTCTGCCATCATGCTTCAGCACTGCTTTGCATCATTTGGTACTCATCGTGACTGAATGCAGCCACAATGCCAATATGTGTAGTAATTCTATTGAATAATACTGAACATTGACTTGATAAAAGGCACATTGGTCAAATTAAACTATCGATATCAAGGTTACATAACTTATCAGAATTGGTAAACCCATATTACAGAACGTAAAGACATTTTAAGAATTCATAGTCGGTCTTGCATGTGTTATAACAAAAATAGTTGAAACTTTGACTGTAGCTGCATTCAGTTTTATCACAACACGGAGCCTGACTGCATGGCATTGTATTGCACAGTACTTCATGTTTCATCATTCTTGTTTAACTTCATATTTAGTGACGATAATATCACAGATCAGCCATAACATGACCACCTTCATAATATTGTGTTGGTTCAGAAATGTTCACTTGCCGTGTAATATATCCCACTCACTTACAGATGATGTGGTGTAGAGATAATCAGTGTCATTCACTTCACCTGTCAGTGGTCTTAATGTTATGCCTGGTCTATGTATGTATAGTTAGTATTGGTAAATAGTGTAGTTTAAAATGGTGTACTTTGACATTGTTGCCTTACTGTGAGGTTGAAATGGTTCTGTGTGGAAAACGTGTAGCTTTGAATGTTGTGGTGTATTGGTGTGTTGATTTGTGTGCGACCCAATCTGACCTGGGTGGTGCAGCTGTAAAACATGCTAGCCCACTTCCACTGAGGTCTAAGTATCCACATTTTGTGCTATTGGCCAGTTTGGCTTAGTCATTGAGCTCATTGTAGCAGCCTAGCAAATCAAATTCTGGGGAATTGGAAATTATTAAATTAGGTGAGAAGGGGAACAAAAATATATATATAATAAACAACTTGATACTAGTATCAAATGACTTGATTCTAAAGTACAGTAAATTGTACACAGGTCAAACTGAGCTTGGGTCTTTTCTCTCGTCTGTGTAGATGGTGTGTTTTTGTTTGAAACTTGCTTTTTGATTTTGGGTAAGAGTGTATTTTTGGAATCTTTAGGACGAGCTCTTGGGCTCTAGGTCTGTCACCCCCATGTCCACCACAGCATCTGAGCCAGGTTTGGACTGCCAGCGGGAGGACGGCGATGGTTCCAGTCGTTGTGCCGAAGTGCAGGCCGCTCCGGGTACCTGCTCTGTTTCAACAGGTGAGTTGGACGCCTGACCAGGTTGGTAGCACTGCATGGATTGTTGAGACCTTTGAATGTCTATTATTTGGTCTATATATTTCTCTTGAGCAGTAGAAAAAGATAACTGGAGCTTTCATAATTGAATATCTAGTCATTTGCTGCCATACATAATGTTGAATATTGTATACAATTGTGAAGATCTGATGGAGAATGAGGACAAATCTGATGTGCAGGCCATTATTGAGTCCACACCGGAACTCCAGCTGGACCTCAGTGGTTACAAAGGTTCCAGGTAATATGAATTATGCTTTTATTTTCCATACTTAACCCCTCAATGTCTTTTGTTAGGATTTAATATACATTGTAGACATTATTATAACTTGGAAGTGGTCATAATAATGTGCAATTAAGACTTTTATATAATATGAGTGAACCTTTAGGTTTACAAAGGTGAAGGTTTAGGTGAAGGTTTACAAATACTCTGTAACATTTCGTAATGTATTCCAGTACACCGACTAAAGGAATTGAAAACAAGGCATTCAATCGGAACACAGACTCTCTGTTTGAGGAACTTTCATGTGCAGGTTCGGGACTTATTGGAGACGTGGATGAAGGAGCTGATCTGTTGGGTACGTTGTCTTTTATCCCCAAGAATGTGATGTAACTGATCATGATATTTTAATCACTATTTCAGAAGACAATTTCACAGAAATATATCATGTATCCACACAGCTTTCAGGGAATACATTTGTGAAGTGATGGATTAAGCCTCAGCATATCACCATTTGACATATAATTACAGTGTCAGCTATAAATCTCGAAATCTCTTGTTTGGTATATAGGGATGTTTCTCCACTCATCTGAGTGACCCATCCATTGCATTACAATGGAACCGGTGATCAGGATCATATGTGTACGCAAATCACAATGACTATTGATTACAACGGCCATGTGTGCCTTTCACATCACGTCGTTGAAAGGTGGTGAGAGACGTCTGCTTAAGCGCTCAACGAATCATGCTTGAAACATGACTGCAAATTAACTTTCTCTTCACAAAGAGTATTTCATCTTTTAATTGTCTATAATCGTAATGTGTGCTTTCCTGATTCTTCTTTAAAGCTAAACCTCTAACCCCACGAGTGTCACTGTATTAGGCAATGTGCAGCTAACTGTAATCTCTCTTTCCATGCTGTGATCTCATCTTCTCTGGTTTTTGTCTGGTGCATTATTCCAGTGGAGTACTCTGGTGTGTATGTCCTTCCTATCCTGCCGTCTCTTTCCTGTCTTATATGACTATTCCATCCTGTTGTTTCTCCTCCTTTTAATTTCAGACACTATGTTCTCATTTTACTCTATAGCGTTAATAGCTCTTCCTTATAGAAGCATCTACATTCATTTTCACTTTTTATCAGCTCCAGAATTATTGCAACTGTTCATATTTATGTGATTATTGTTGAAATTAATAGACATTCAATTAGTTTTTTTCATTAGAAACATATTTATTCAGGTTTACCAAAAGTTAATAATTCTGGAGCTTCCTGATACTATATCTGTACTTCACTAATTGCAATGGGATCTATTTTTGTGTGTTTTAAATCTGATTGACGTCGCTGCATCGTTTACTCAGACTTTCCACATCCTTCTTGCTCTCTCTGCCTAACATGGACTGCATGCTTTTTCAGACCTGAGTTTGCTTGGTAAGACATTCCATCATTCGTGCTTGACTGATGTATCTTCATGTCATGTTACCATGCTTGTATGTCCAAGAGCAGCACAGTGGCTTAGTGGGTAGCACTGTCGCCTCACAGCAAACAGGTCTGGTCCTGGTCGTCTCTGTGTGGAGTCTGCATGTTCTCGCCGTGTTGCACTGGTTTTCTCCAACAATGAAAACATGCTGTCAGGTTAATTGGAGACACTAGGGAGGGTTGGGTCAGGAACGCCATCCGGCAAATGACATAAGTGCTTTGAAATGCGTTGTTCCCAGCGTTAGTGCAAAATGTTAGTGTGCTGCTTTCACATCATCATTGCATGAAATTCTTCCTACCGTTAAAGCTTCTCTGAGCACCGGAAATCAGATGGAGATTAATTCAGACTCTCAGACAGGACTATTACCTACTGCTCCCTCACTCTCTCCCTCACAGCTTTCAACCAAAAAATAAAAGTGGAAACTTTTCAAAGCTCCTTTTTAATTGACATGTACATCTGAATTTATATGAATTTGCTGGTTAAAGGAGGCTAAATAATCCAAGTCCACCACTGCTGTGATCTTTAGCTTTTGTGTTTAAATGTATGAGTTTAGTTGTGCTAGGCCTAAGGGGGAGAGGGTTTATGGTGTTTCATATTGCTTTTTGATTGCTGCAGGCATGGGAAGAGAAGTGGAAAATCTCATTTTGGAAAACACACAATTGCTGGAGACAAAGTAAGTGCACTGTTAATTAAACATTGAGTGGCTTTCAAACCACTAGTGTGAATACATTGTTCGCATTACTTTTCAATTTAATACAATGTAAGTACAAAATAGTTGTAATATAACTTGCTAAATGCACATAAGCCACTTCACAAGTTTATCTTCATTTTATATTCTGAATAGACCTTGTGATTGGCTTTTAGTTTTGGAGCGTTAATAGTAATGTGATGCAATGCATTTTTTTTGTTTTGTTAAAATGCTTTTACATTGTAGGTAAACATCAAATTATAAATAGGCAGCACTGTCATTAAAATAGAAAGTGTGTGAGAAATGTATGCCTATTTGCCCATATATTTTCATGTTATTGAAAAAAAAATCCGGACTCACTTTCACTCTTCCAGTTCACCCCAATGGTGTTTAGTGAGATTAAGGGAAGGATTCTGAAGGACTCTGCACTGGCGACTGGAGTCCCTTAGTCTTATATGCTGAACGGGGCTTTCTAAAGATGCAATATTTTACATTTGGGTATGTCTGTGTACACAGAAATGCACTTAATGTGGTGAAGAATGACCTGATTGTTCAAGTGGATGAGCTCTGTTCAGAGAAGGAAGTTCTTCAGGGTGAACTGGAGACAGTCCTACAGACCAAGGCTAAACTGGAGGAGAAGAACAAAGACCTTGAAGAAGAGATCAAGAAGTTTGTATAATTTTTCTTCTCACTAAATTTTGTACTGTTGCCTGCTTGGAAGGTTCAATCAGATTACCAGACCTTTTTGCTATTTGGCTGTTTTTTAATGATACTATGGTTGAGATAAAGAGATAACAAGCAACCAAAGAAACACATTTTAGAGAAAATGATATGCTGTGTCCTGCTCTTCTTTGGCTACTTGACTAATTTGCATTTTTATCTACAATAGACTTCGAACTGAAATTGAAAATGCCAAACAGAATAACAAAGATGAAGATGAGGTAGGAACTCATTCCTTGATTTATGTCAATATTATGGTTAAAAAAGTAGATTTCCATGGTTTTGTGGTTTCAACTTGTTGTAACCGGTAAGTGAGGTCCTTTAATGTTCCAGCATGTAGAATATTTTTGTGTAAAGTAAAAAAATAAGTCCAACAATCTGCTAAAGCAAAATGTATGATTTTAGAGTGACGTACCCACGGCTCAGAGGCGACGCTTCACAAGAGTGGAGATGGCTCGTGTGCTGATGGAGAGGAACCAGTACAAAGAGAGACTGATGGAGCTACAGGAGGCTGTGAGGTGGATTGAAACAATCCGGTAAACACCGACTACATTATTAAAATATATAATTTACAGCAAAGTTGTGTTTATGACCTTACAATTATTTCATCACATTAAATATCTATATCTAACATCCGCCCCTGTCTGAGGATAGTGAACAGCCCCCTTCAATCAGTCTCTATCTCATATTTCCACAGTGCTTCAAAGGAAAGTCCTGCACTTGCTGAGAAGAAAAAGAAGTCCAACATCTGGCAGTTGTGAGTACTTTAACTTCTGGTTCTTCCGTGTCCCTATATTTTCTAATCATATTATAAGCACGTCGTAGTTTAGTACTACTGTAATAAGACTGTTTGAAGAAGATTGCATTGGCAGACTGTACACTGTCCCTGTTAAATGCAAAAAATATAAATGATTTGTTTTGTAAAATCACTTGATGATAGATAACTTAGCAATTCCATTTTCTCCTGACATGTTTGTGACAATAAGCGTGTACATAAACAGTTCTGAATTAACTGTAAGCTCTCAGCAAATCAAGGAAAGTTTATCTTCTTGACTTGCCTGGTCTCTTATGTATCATAATTTATTATTCTTTCACCTGAATACAGTATACATTAGATTCACTGTATGTATTTGCACTACAACACTTGTCATAGCGTTGAAATCAATCCTCATCTATTCATCTCTCCTTTCGGTGTTCTCTCTCAGCTTTAGCCGCCTGTTCAGCTCCTCTTCATCCAGCAGCAGCAGCAACAACAGCAACACGGTGAAACCTTTACCATCCAATGTGAAGTACAACCCGCCCAGCAGCATGAGGAAGAGCAGCACCTTCTCCCAGTTTCCAACAGAACGCTCCAAAGACTTCGAATTCCTCAAAGACGAGTAAGAACTTGTCCACCAACATGCATCTTTCCAGTTCATGTCTGCTCAGATTGGATACAACATTAAATATGTAACATGTATGTCCTTGACAGTTTGATCACTCTACTTGGCACAATAGTGTCCACTCAAATACACAGATCCATATATTCAAGATAGTGTCTGAGCTTAGGACTATTCCAAAGCCTAATGGTTACCCAGTTAAGTCATTTCAAACTTCAATAATTTAAATGCAACCCCATGGCATTTCCACTGGCTGCAAAATCCTGAAAATATAATACCACGTTCAATGTGTTTGGAAGTAAGTACAGGGTTGTTGGGCTTGAATGACTCACCTTTGCTTATCCAAACAAATAAATTATTTTTAGAAGCAGGGGCTTCTAAATATCGACGTTCATATACTTAGTGTTTACATTTTCCTTTAATATGTCACATCTGTATGCTGTATATCATATTCCAGCACTGATTCTCTCTTCTTTCAGTGTGGACCTGTGCATTCCGCCATCCCGTCGGGAGCAGAAGAAAGCTCAGTACATGCAGGTTAAAGCTCATGTGCAGAAGGTGGATGGGAGGATGGTGGCTCACGGCTGGAGTCTTCCCAGTAAATGCAAGGCAAGATGGCACCAGAATTCTGTAAAACAGGAGTTACGTCGGCGGCTAGGACATTTTCAAATCTTTATGGAAAGTAAAACTGTTTGATTGTACCCATCAGGTGGCAAATGGCGGCCTAGCAGATAACAAGATGAAGAACCTGCCTTTGCCGGTGTTCCTGAGACCCTTGGAGCAAGATGATGCTTCTATGAAGGTCAGTTCATGGAATGAAAACCTGGTTCTGTTGTTATGATAAAGCTTAATATTCTAATGAGATGTTACACCACCAGACATCTAATCTTTCTAAAACTGACTGCAAGTCTTTTGTGCTTCTTCTAGCTGTGGTGTGCGGCTGGAGTGAACCTGTCAGGTGGTGTGCCATGCGACGCCCTCTCAGGTGTGTGCACTGATGGCTCTGGAGCCGACACTGAGAGCTTGACCCAGAAGAAAGGATCTCAGAGCAGCCTGGACCAACTAGAACGGGAGCCTAAGGTAACAGCCCACATCCTTTGCAAACAGAATTGCATTTGCCAGTATTATAAAGCTTATTGTGATTACATGATCCAGGACAGAAATCTCAGACCACTCCTCAAAACAGAATATATCTTTATACTTTACATTACATTTTGAGTGGTTTCCTTCATTCAGTGATAGCAGCTCTTAGTGTGGTGGTTTAGTCTTAGAAGCTTAGATGTAACTTTGTAACCTGGTCCAGACCAATGAACCAGGTACAGATTTTGGAGTTCCAATTCACCCCAAACATGTTGAACAAGGTTGAGTTTAGGGCTTAAGTCATGTCTGTATGGATCTCATGTGGTGCACAGGGGCAAAGCCATGCTGGAACTGAATATGGCCCATGTTGTATGGGATTTATTCTATACACCTCTTATGGTGGGGCTGAACCCCCTGGACTAAATAACAAACTATCTAAACATTGTGTGTGTGTGTATGTGTGTGTGTTTTGTCAGGAGCGAGAGGTAGTGCAGGCCGAAATATCCAGCCGTGTTTGGATATGCACCAGCACGCCCTCGTCCACCAAAGTCGTGATCCTGGACATCACACGGCCAGACGAGCTGCTGGACAGCTTCTACGTCTGCAACTCGCATGTACTGTGTATCGCCAGTGTCCCAGGTCAGCCAAACATGAACTCATTTAATCATTTATTAAAAGTGGAATAAAGGTGCATGGGGTGCCTGTAGTGGTTACAAGGTGAACGACAGAAGCAAACCCCAGCAAAGTTTCTGAGCAAAACTCCTTGATCCTTGAATATGTACATATATTCGTAACAGGAAGTCACGTTTATTCTTCAGGTATTCTGGAGACGGACTTCTCCGCTGGAGAAGAGGTTCCTCAGGATTCAGAGACCGGGCTTGAAGGTTCTCTGACCGGCAGCGTGACCAGTACCTGTTCACAAGGAAGTGATGGTGTCCTGACTGGCATTTCAGCAGTTGGCTGTACAACAGAGGGGGCGGGATCTGGCACACAGACTGGCAGCACAGGGACTGGAGAGGTCAGCCCTGTCCGGGGCAAAGGTAAACATTAGGATTTATTTTACAATTTAAATCGTAATATAAGCCTTTATCTCTTTTTTAACAAGTGATGCTGTTTTAAGTGCTGAAAAAACACCCACTCTGCAGGCTTTAATGTAATTACTATAAGAAATATACATTAAACATTATGTTATCTCAGTACTTTGTATGGAATACACCCAATAAATCAGTGTAAGTATAATTGTTTACACACATTTATGGCCAAAAAATGGATGGATTCCACCCAACCGCCAATAAAATATAACTTTTCCTCTTTACAGCAGGGTAATGCTTCGTGTATTAAAATTCTGTCTGATGAGCTGTGATACAATATAGTCCTGTGTGTGCAGTCGAATTATCCAGAGAACCGAGTCCCAATGAGGACGGCATTCCCACAGCAGAAGAGGCCACTGAAGCTACCGAGGAAGAGCAGGAGACCCCGGGTACAGACAACAGCCAGCCAGGCAATTATACTGAGCACGTATTTACAGACCCACTGGCAGCACAGCACACCGAGACCTCTTCAGCCACTGACAGTGCGAGGTGAAACACAAAATCTAGCCAATCGAGTGTAAAACTAAAACTGTATAGGATATAGGCTTTTAGTTATGTTACTACTTATACATGTTATTATGTTACAAGTTTTGTTTGTGTCATCAGGGAAACTGGTCAGGAGAGAGAGAGCGCAACATCACCGGGAAGCGAACAGGATCAAAGCACGACGGACACCCAGAGGATGAGCAGCACCCTCCCTACCATGTGGTTGGGGGCACAGAATGGCTGGTGAGACATCAACACAAACACATAAAAAAGCTCAAAAAGGGGGCAGGCAGTTAAGGTACTCGACTAGTAATCAGAAGGTCGCTGGTTAAAGCGCCTCCACTGCCAGGTTGCTGCTGTTGGGCACTCGAGCGAGGCCCTTAACTCTCAATTTGTTAAAAACTGCATACTGTTACTATATTGTTAGTCATTTTGGAAAAAGGCGTCTGCTAAATGCCAATTGTGTTAATGTAAGTTTAAGCGTAGGTGGCGTCTCTGGACGAAATGCACATTTTTTTGCACACTTTGTCTCACCCACATTGTTTTTCCTTATTTTCTAGCCTGTATGTGCACTCCTCCGTGGCTCGATGGAGGAAATGCCTCCATGCTGTTAAGCTGAAGGACTCCATACTTAATATTGTGTAAGTATATATAGTTACTTTGAATTAGGGTTAGCCATAGTCTAGTGGTTAGGGTACAGGAGTAGTAATCCTGTTGGCCTGTTGGCCTGTTGGGCCCTTGAGCGAAGCCCTTAACCCTCATTGCTCAGACTGTATACTGTAACTGTACTGTAAGTCTCTTTGGATAAAGACAAATGAATGACCAAAAACTTCCAATTAAAAGACATTTGTTAAACCATGAGCACTAATATGAAGTTGACTTTGACTTTCTCCTGTTAGCAACATAACTTTTACCAAGTACTGTAGCTACACATGCAGTGACATCTAATGTTTTTTGGTGGGCATCGTAATTGATCATCAATATCGATCAGTTGATTATGAGGATGCTTAATTTAACCATGGTTAATGTACTACTTGGATAGCAGGAGTCTTTAAAAGTAATGTAACTCACCTGTTTCTTCTCATAGCCACATCAAAGGCCGAGTGCTGGTCGCTCTAGCTGATGGTACGCTAGCTATCTTTCACAGAGGCACAGGTAAGATTCTTTCCATCATTACTGGTGTCAGATAAACCAGACAATTGTATATGTGGGCAAGATAAAAACTCTCTTTATAGACAGCCAATGGGATTTAACCAACTATCACCTGCTGGATCTGGGCCGGCCCCATCACTCCATCCGCTGCATGACAGTGGTGCACGACAAAGTGTGGTGCGGCTACAGAAACAAAATCTACATCATCCACCCAAAAGCAATGAAGATTGAGGTTTGTGTCTAGTTATTTTAAATACAGTTTTGAAAAGGTTGTTATGGGTTTACTGGGAACACTGTGAACAAAAGAATATATTCTACGTATGGTGACTGAACTGTTTGTGATCTCGCATATTAATGCAGAAATCATTTGACGCCCACCCGCGGAAGGAGAGTCAGGTTCGTCAGCTGGCCTGGGTGGGTGACGGCATCTGGGTCTCTATCCGCCTGGACTCCACCCTGCGCCTCTTCCACGCACACACTTTTCAGCACCTCCAGGATGTAGACATCGAACCTTACGTTAGCAAGATGTTGGGTAAGAATCTGAGAATTAGTTTCATGCTAAACGGCATTTTTTGTGTGCATATTGAATTCAGGATGATAAAACTTGAAACTCAAGCACTTTGACTTTGTGTCAATTAAGTGAAAGCAACAATTTTATTTAATACTATTGATACCTCGAAACAAAAACATTGACATATTTTTTTTGTCTTTTATCTACTTTACTAAGAAATGTCCATAGATTGGGACAAATATTTTAAATACCTTTTTACAGATGCGCTATTTTTATTGTATATGCAAAATTACTGCTGGTATTGTTTATGCTTTCAATGTTTGCCTATTGGATTAACAGGCACAGGTAAACTCGGCTTCTCGTTTGTGAGGATCACGGCTCTTATGGTGTCCTGTAAGCGGCTTTGGGTCGGGACAGGGAATGGCGTCATCATCTCCATCCCCTTATCAGAGTGTAAGTTACTCTACATATTATTACTTTGTAACATTCACCTTATCTGTACATTTCACTTTAAAACGCAGTTGCTCTTATGCACAGCAGAATAATTTCGGTCATGTGTTTTGCTAAGAGTCTGAAGGCAAATGCTTGTTGTTTTTATTGTAGCTAATAAGAGTGTTGGAGCCATTGCAAGCCGTCCAGGAGGAGCAGTACGTGTGTTTGGGGACGACAGTGCAGACAATGGGTTGCCAGGTTCCTACATGCCCTACTGCTCTATGGCTCATGCGCAGCTCTGTTTTCACGGGCACAAGGACGCAGTCAAGTTCTTCGTCACAGTACCAGGTATCAGATCGTCAGGATCTACAGTTAGGCCGAGTAAATAAGGAGGGTTTTGTCAGGAAGGGCATCCGGTGTAAAAACTACGCCAACTAAATAATGTCGATCATGTCTCCAACATTTTTTGCTGAGATGCTGTTATATTGACTACATCTCACATCAAATATCTTTCTAAACCCATTTAAGGCATAACACATCTGCATTTGTCCTAAAGTTTATGTATTCTACCATCAATAAGGCTGTATTTTTATTCTAATAATTCCTCACCGATTCATTAGTTTATCTTTGATTGAAATGATTTAAAAACGTAAGGATGTGAGGTCTTGTAACGCACATAATCAGACGGCAGTCCCGTTTCTAATTTTGACCTTTATATTACAGTTTCAATGGTGACTGGGCATTATTTTATTAATCTATTGACTCCTAATAAGTATTTTTTTTAAAATCCAAATGTAGCTACTCGACAAAAATTACATTCATTATAACATAATGCAATAGCTACTTGCCATTATCAATATTTAAGTCATCATAAAATTTGGTTACTCAGATTTAAAGTCACATTTTGAAGCATAATACATGTATGAGTGTTTTTGTCATTCTCAGGTCAAGTTATTCCTCCGGCATGTGTGACCCCTGACTCAGACGCTTCATCCTCTGACAGTCCCTCACAGGAGCAACAGTCCAGGTTTATGCTGGTCATGAGTGGAGGAGAGGGCTACATTGACTTCAGGATGGGTAAGAAAATCAGAAAGCTCCCATACCTGTGTTACGATAAACCTCAACCATATAGACCAGTGGATTAGCTTTGAACATGTTAAGTATTTAAGTCTTTGCCAGAGCTGTGTGGAGTATATTAAAATTCATTTAAGCCATTACCTTTTGTTGGATACATTTTATACACTATAGACAGAAGTATTTGGAAACTGGACATTTCATTTAATAATCCATGTGCATATATGGGTCCTTGATGGTTTGGTTTGAATTCTTTATTACTAGTTGCCCTTTTTGGTCAGCAGTAGAGAAGTCTGGGTTTTCTGATGATTGTTGATAAAAGCACCTAAAAGAAAACCTAACATTATGCAACAAATAAAAAAGCTTGAAAATAAAAAAAAATCTGATTCA
>JAYDZG010000023.1:10904034-10916862 GCA_034509265.1 Microcambeva bendego
CCGATCTTACTACTACCCATACAACTCATGATTGCACTGACCAAACACAGTCTATTTGTGGTGCAATTTACTTCCAATGCGGCTATGTTCATCTCTGTACACAGGGCAGACTGCCGTTGAATCAGCACATAACACAGAGTAGATCTAGTAGCAACAGCAGGAGCTGTGGGATGATTCATAGCCAGTGCAGCACACCCGGGACGATTTACCATGCCATCTGCTGCAATGCTTATGGTGGTGATCCCTACAGAGTGTAGCAGCACTTGCTTTGGCAGTGCATTCCATATATGAAAAAGCATCAGATGGTAAGTCACACATGTAGCATGTAAGGGAGGGTTGGTGTGCCCAGGTGGCGCTATATTTACCTACATTCAGACATAAAATGTGTACTATCGAATAGTAATGCTCAGGCATAGCAATTATGTGGACTGAATTACATGATATGAAACGTTTTTTAAGTGCTAAGTAGATAGATAAACAATGGAAAACATGTGATATGTCATGGCTGTACACAAAGGATAGCGCTGGTGTTTGTTGTGGCTTTCTCATCTAGTATCTACATTATTGATCTAGACTTCAAGATCAATAACTCAGATGATTTATGATGTTGACTATTCAGTAAATGACTCCCACTGCCATTCGTTCTCATTCTAGTTATTATGCTACGCGTGTCCTTTTTCCTTCCACCTGCTACAAGCAATATATAATTATGGAACGGACTTGACAAGCCGACAAACTCTCACTGGTCGAGAAGGTCACCAAGCAGCAGAGCAGAGTTCACCGCCCATCTGTGCCGTGCCATCAAAAACAACAGAGCACAGGTGTGGAGGGTACTGTACAGATTTTATTATGTACATAGATGAGTCCAGCCAGCGTCTCTGTGTGTTATCTACACATAATCAACCATAATTAATCACAAATCATAGCGGATACGCAGTAGCCTAGCAGTAAAGGGGCTGAACTAGTAATCAAAATGTCACTGGTTCAAGCCCCACCACTGCCAGATGGATTGCTCTTGGACTTTTCAGCAAGGCCCATAACCCTCAATTGCTGAGATTGTATTCTGTAACTGTACTTTTAGAATCTTTAGATAAAGATAGATAGATGGATGGATGGATGGAGGGATGGATGGAGTATAGAAATTTGCCTACTTTATCTTTAACTTTGTTTTACCTAAAAACTTGAAAGTGGAAAAGCATTGTCTAAAACAAACTGAAAATATAGCTTCATAGTATAGATGGATAATCCTGGTTTCAGAGTACAAAATGATCTGTGAATTATTATGTGATCTGTTATCTGTTGAGGCGAATTAAGATTAAGTGAAATTTGCAATGAGAGCTAGGGCAGATAAATTACAAAAATCTGACAAAGGACACAGAAACTAGTGCTATAGTGGTCTCTAGTGGACTCGGTAATAGTATTGATAAAGTTGCTCTAAAGAGTTGATTTGACATATCTCAAAACTTTTCTTTTAATCACTGTACCTTCGTTAATAAAGGCTTTTATAAGATGGCCATCCGCCATTGCGCATGCGTCTTGGCAGGGTGGGTGGAAAGTGCAGTTCTCTTTGAGAAGCACTTCAAAGCATTATCTGCTCCAAAGCAATCGATACACCTGAAGGTAATGCTTATAAGTGTACGTAGGACTAGATGTAAGGTTTTTCTTGCTCTCTTGCTAGTGTTTGGCACATCTCTAGATTCTCCTTTCAGAAATACACTAGCAGAACAAGACAGACATCTAGTGGTGGAGGACTTGGGCGGATCAGCTCTGGTATATGAAGCCAGCAATGGTTCCAAATGCAAACATTTATTCAGTTCAACTAAATTTAGAGTCTCCAAACCTTAGAAGCTACTTTTGGATGGACCGTAGTACCCTGTATTTAATCTGGACAGGAATGTTTGGCACAATGTAACACTTGTTAAGACATGTTAGCTTACTTTACAATTATTATGAGTATAATTTAAGACGTGTTTAGATTCAACAGGCGTATCAGTTACAGCCGAGTGCTTAACCTAGCTAAATCAATACTCTTTTTGATACCAACTGGGGCAAGTTGGCATTGAAAAACAATCATTTAAAAATGTGTTTGTTTTAGTTGACCACGAAATGAAATTTTACACACATACAACGATATTGTAGATTACATACACATATTTTTTGCAACCAGTTATTAAGTAATCATATACATAATTTATCTGGATGAAGAGTTTTACCTAAGTTTTTCTTTAATAAATAACTGGTAGACATAAGCTGAAAGTGGCTAGTGAACTTGAGACTAACTGCTGTACTTGACACTTGACAAGAGCTTCATTAAACTCTTTGTCCTCCTCTCTTTTCTCCCCGTCTTCTCCTTCCCCTCATTTTCATTATCCTCTTAGAAGGCCATCAACAGGGGCCTCACTGGCCAGCCTGAGGGAGCTGACATTAGAGGCCCACCCTTGGGAAAACAAGTATGCACTGACTCTCTTTCTTTCTCTTCTATTCAGCTCAAGTCGAATGTTCAAATCACTGCTGTGTCGAGCGAATATGTGTGCATACATGTGCACATTGCTGGTTCCCTACCAGTCCGGTGTCCCGGCGAGGTTGCAGTCAGGCTGAGAAGATGAGAGGTTTAGGCAGCGGGGTGCTAGGCCGATAGGGCCCAGGCTTACACGAAAGGTCAGAGAGGAGCTGAGAACCCCAGACCCAGACATAACACTTGGATCAGACAGCCCCCCACGTCTCCTGAGAACTCCCCCTTACCACCATCATTGTACAGCTGGAATTTAAAAGTCCAAGGAATAGAGGAGATACAAATGAGTCAGGGTAAAATTCTTCAGAACTCCACTGAGCTTTGGTATTAATTGCTTGGATCTACTGAAATAAAATATTTTATCGACCAGAAACATTTTTGCCTGCACAAAGTGTTACATGTCATTCATATTTCTGAACAATTATAGATCATCTATATTGTTAACTAGTAGCTATACATACTGGCACATAGAGTGCAGTGGAGAAGCGTTGATGTCACTTACCTCAGTGGTCCTGGGTTTGTTCATAAGGTTACTGGGTTTTTTTCAGTATTAGTGTTGCATATGTGTATTATGTGCCTGTATTTGCTCTTACTGTATTAACATATTTTTCTTAAATCAGTTTTTGTAGGTAGGAAAAGTTAGAATAAATAATCACTCACCTTAAAATAAGGTTTTTATTAAGGGGAGCATGAATATATTAGTGTATTTACAAGGTGCAAGAAATTAAACTAAACTGGTAATATGAGTACCTCCTATATCATACTCACAAGTTAGTCAATAGGTTCGGTTGTGATTTTAATACTAGACTAAGTTAGACGTCATTACATCTTTGTAATTATTTTTATTTTTTTTGCCAATCAAGCCACAGCAATGTTAAGACTTGAACCTGGATCTTAGCAGTGGTGGGCTAGCATCACCCGAGCACCCTGAAACTAAGACATGAAAATTATTTCTTCAATATTTTACAAAATAAGTGCTTAAAATATACATTTGGAGCTCAATAAGAACATGTAAATATACTATACGGCCAATGGTGTGTCAAACCAAATCTAGTTTCTTTTGCACAATGTAGAGAACAAAAAAATATACCATGTTCTCTGGTAGGTCTTGAAATACACAAAAACTATAATCACAACCTGTTGTAGCTTGTGAGATGGGATGAACCCAAGCTCATCGTGAAATGACCACAAATGTTTGAACTTATATTATCATTATTATCATTTACACATGGAGCTATGTGTATTTTTTAAATGTCCTTACATTGTTCAAGCAACCAAGAGCTGCTGAAATATTACAATAAAAATATATTGTCTTTTATTAGTCCAGAGCACAGTACTGATTCTTCCAACTATTGTGTGTTGACAGCCTCCTTGAGAAGGGCACAAGTTTTCTTGGTGACTAGCTCACGAAGCTTGCGTGTACGTCGGCTGCTGGAACCGGTCACAAAGCTATCAGGCTGAAGCACGGCCATCCCATTGTGAACGTCCCCCATGATAATTAACTGCCCCATCGCACTGGTGATATTGGGACAAGGGCAGCTCCAGTCCATGTTAAGCAGAGTCACCTCCAGGGGCTCCTGTCCAAAGAACTTCAGCCCCATCTTCTCATCCTTTAGGATCTCATCTACCTGGATGAGGGCGTGGCCCGAGTCTTGGTCCTCTGTCATCTCCGTGATGCGGCCCAAGATGACAAAGTCACTCCTGCAGAAGCTGGAAACCATCCTCTGTTTCGGCCGGCACACCTTGCAGTTGTGGTTCTTTCGGAAGGGACACATCTCCTCGCAAACCTCTTTGCTTTTGAAGTTGTTTTCATTGCCACCACAGCCACCATAGACGAACGACTGGCACTTTTTGAGGAGATGGTTATAAGCCCAGCGTGGCTCGTAAGACTTACAGGGTCCCTGGATGCTAGGCAGGGAGCAAGGTGCGGCAAGTTCTGCTCCACAGGATATCATGCACGTTTTGTAGGTGTCAAAGTGGTTTCTGTTCTTGTTGCACTGGCTATAGGTAAATGTGAAGCAATTGTTGCGCTTAGCTTCATAGTACCAGCTCATACTTTCCTCCCCACAGTCATCCATATCTGGTGCTTTCAAACACTCTTCAGGTGGCAGGCGGGTAGAGTTTAATTGCTCCTTTTCACCATCCTCTTTATTGATGACCGAAAGTAGGAAGTGGGCTTGGATTGTTCCACCCATGTTTTTGCCAGTACATGTGTAAATGCCAGCATCCTGAAGCTGGGCATTATAGATGACAAGCTGGGCAATATTAGTAACTACAATATTCCCTTGAACAAAGTTAGGCCTCATAACTGTATTCTCCTTTCCTTCCACTTGTTTCTCCCAGGTGATCTCAGGTTTGGGCTTGCCAGTTACTTCGCACATGAAACTTGCTGTTTCACCCACAAACACTGAGTTCTGAACCGGATTGGTAACCAAAACCGGAGGCTTGATGTCTATAGGTGTAGTTTCTTGCTGAACAGTGGTCGGGTTCATTGTCGTCTCCTCAGGCAGAGGACTTGTATTGGGCCACATTAGGTGGAATCGGCAGGTGACCTCAGTAAGGGAGACTCCTTTAGAGCAGGCTTCTGCATCCATGTAGCACTTGTTGTAATAGGTCATGCCATCTGATGCGCAAGTGAATCGCGGTTCTCGCTCGCAGCGATCTTGACACTTACAGACTGGCTGACCGTCCCAGATGTCGCATTCAGAACCCTGCTGGGTACACATGAACTTGTCACAGGAGGCCTCTTTTGGCATTCCCATCGGTCTTTTACTTCCCTTTACATCTAAATAACGTGCCGCCACACAGCTCTTGCTGCCACACACATTTAAACAGCACTTTTCAAATGTTTCACAGTCCTAAGGAATGAAAAATATCACAAATGTTTATCAGAAACCATTTAATTTAATTACCATGCAATTATTTATCTTAAGAATCATCGTGAGATTGGTTGGGAATAATTTGCTGTTGTTGTCCGACTGGGATAACTGGTTGAAAACTATTGGTAATTGTAAAATAATCTTGGCCAAGGTTTACCTATTTATTCCAGACATAGTGTTGTGACTGAACAAATTTGTGAGGTCTTAATTGTGCCCTGTCACAACTGATCACCGGACTCAGGGCATAAATACACAGTACAGGGTTCCTGCCACCTCAGACATCATTTCTGTGTAGATGCCGGGCTGGCCGATATCTGAAATAATCTCAGCAATGCTTTGACCTGTGGTGGGCTACTGTAATATGCCACTCTGCCACTGAAAACCCAATTATTGTTATAGTTGGAATCTATATTTATCATGTACATAAAGCTATGTACAAAATAATTGAATACTATCTCTGCATATCCCAATATTTCAGCTTGATTGGAAGCTCAGGTCAAAGTAGTGTCAGATATTGTATCTCAAGGGCCCAACAGGGACAGACACATTTGAACCCCCAACCTTTCCAATAATAGCCCAGAGTAGCAGAAGTAGGTCTTGTATAAATGTTTGCCAATTAGCATTACTGATAATATTTGGCTAATGTTGTTTATATTACATCAAACATAGCTAATTAGAATATTTCTCTTCGAAAATGACTATATCATGATAATCATAAGCTTTAGACTTATTATTTTAACATACACAATGTCTTCAATACAAAGAAACAAATATAGATATATTTGTTAGCATTTTCCTGACAATAGCGTTGTGGTAAATATGTCACGTGACTTCAAATCCGCGCTCCTTCAATTCTCAGCAAACAAAATACAAAACTTGAAACTGATGCAGTATTCAAATGTTTTTTAGTATTTTGAACATATTTTAATCATTAGAAAAAGAATCCAGCTTATTTAGCTTGTACGTGTGAAAAAAAAAAAAACACGAAGCGTGTAAAGCGTGGGCTTTAAAAAAGCCAAATCAATCGTACGAAGGAAGTATCATTATTAACTTTATTTGTAAAGACGGGAACCTGTAGTTTAGTTTTAATTATTAGTGATGCAAAGTCGGATGTTTTCATGTTTCCATGTTTCAGCTCGGACTATCCGATGCTATGATGCTTTTACTCATTTAAACGAAAACGAAACATGTGCGGACTCACCTGGTCGGACTGGCACTCCCGCATACAGGTACTCATGGCATCCACCCAAAGATTGGGGTTCATCTCATTAGGACACATTCCGGCATGCGAATACACCACTTTGTTCAAATTCAACGTCCTGACCCGAGTGTGCGACAGCAGGACGCACAGCGCAAACCAGATCCATCGGGGAAACAACATCCACCACATTTCCAGTCTTTAAAAGTAGAAGGATGTGCAGAAGAACTTCTCAAGATCCCATAAAAGATCTACACACGATGACAGAAAGTTTGCAGAGAGGAGTTCAAGTGGAAAGTAGTGCGCACTGCTCGGTACTCGAGTTCAACCAAGTGCAGGAGTCGCTCCTACCACCTTTAATCCTTCAGTCCGAATACCAGATTAGGTAGATGGATTCGAACCCTCTTCCTCTAGATCTAACACCGCGTTAACTTTCACTCATGTCATCATTGAATGGGCTAACAGTCGCTGTAGAGGTTCTGTGTACATCCTTAACTGAATGTACACATTTGCCATTTAAACTGGTACCTCCATCATATGACGCTCAGAAACTTCTTTTAACCCTTTACTAGCCGAACACAGCAATCTCACATTAGTTCTCTCAAGATTTATATGCCCTTGCAGATGGATATAATGTTTGTCATTTATATGTTTGCAATGCTTTTAAATTCGCAGAAACAAGTTTGACATCATTTTTATGCCAGATTCAACCGTCCTATTTATCCGGGTTTGGGACTGGCACTACAGTGGAGTGGTTTGTGCACCGTAATGGATAGGGTGGCAGGGTACCAGCGGGCAAGACCAAGATTCGACCTGGGGGGTTCAGATGTGAAGTGGGATTTACACAACCACCGTGGCACCTTTATAATAATATATACATTGTGTTGACAAAAGTATAGGGGCTATAGGAGTGTCAACAATTATACGTAACAATGATGAGGGTTCATATTATTATAGTTGTTTGACACTCCCAATGCTAATGTGTAAAAAAAAGAAGAAATATTGCTATTGTAAAAAAACAAGTTTTCAAAAGGCCTTTTTATGCTCCAGCATGGTTGTACCCCATTAGCCCGTAAGTTGATTAAAACTGTTATTTATGCAAAACTTAACTTAGCAGACCTTCTTCCTTTTTCTGACCAGACATGTTTAAATGAACTCCAGGTGTAAGACACTATGAGGGTGGAGGTCATTTAGTTCAAACGTGCACCCTGCAGTGTGAGCAGCCATCAAATGAAAGGTTATTACGTCACATTAAACGGTTCTTTGCACACTAATAGTTTGGATGGCTTTAAAGTTATAAGATGCAACAAGTTTTTGTCTTCACTGAAGAGATGCACGGGTATTCTGTATGATTTTTTAAACCTGTGCCACCATGTTTTCAAGAAATGTTAATAATTATAAATAATGATTTAATTATGGAGGCTTCACTAGGATAAAATTCGGGTTCACCATGACTAATCCTGTGCACAAATCCCTTACAAAGTTTGGTTTTGAGGTACCTCAGTAGTGAGTGTATTTAGATATATATACACACACACTCAACTCTCCACATGCCTGGCTCATGCTGGGTTACTGAGCCCTAGAATCCCCAATTCCTAACCTCTTTTGGAGACCTACTGTGTCTGTTCTCTGCACATGCACATACCTCTGCACACGCACATACACAGTGCTGGAGGAAAGTGCGATAAGAAGACTTTTACGGACCAAAATATGTGGCTGCTTGCTGAATAAACATCATAGCGATTAATGTGGACCACTGCCCCTTTGTAGTATTAACAGCCACTACTCTCATTTTGCTCTGTACAATCCATTGCAATTCCTCTACTGAAGTTCCTCCAATCACGTGAACTCAATAAGTATGAAGGTTATCCTTGGAGTGAAGGCCATTCAGAAGGATAGTGTTCCTGTTCTTTTATCCTTTGTCTGTAGTACAATTGATTTGCTAAACTCTCTCGCTCTCTCAGCCAACCCATCTCTCAAGTGCACCAGAGGGATCACTTTACTGCTGTTGTTCAATATCTGACACACATTTAATACGGTGTTGGGGTGCTATGTGAGGAATGTGCGCTCTTCGCTTTCCAAGGGTGAAGGGTTGAAAGGGTTTGAAGGCTTAGGGGCCACCGTGATCAAGACACAAGAGCAGTGCCTTTGCGGCCATGACTATAATCCAACAATTTTAATCTGTTCTTTGTTAATGAGAACTCCTTTGGTTTATGGTCAGGTTATGTGTATCATGAAAGTACTCTAAAATATTCCCAAATATAAATATTAGCTGTAGGCTAAAGCCAAAATGTTTTCATACACTAGTGGAAGACTTGTTTGCATGGTATGATTTCTATTCTAGGCTGTTCTCCGTAAACACTTGAACAACTGAACAGTTTTAACGACAACGTCAAAACATTTACAGCCAGAAACTAAGTAGCTGGTTGTCAGGAAGGCTAAACACCTTCCAACTATAACTACAAAATAAAAAATGAGAAGTTCAGCACACAAATTACACAAGATCAGACTGTAGATGCATAGGTTAAGTCAAACTGTATTTACCCTTTAGAACACACACCAGGTAGTATGACCAGAGTTTTCCAGAGAAAAATCCCAATCCCAAATACATCACAAGCGTTTCTCCAGCCATTTCAAAAGACTGTCCAGCTTTCTCGACCAAGCACCATGTAAAGAACCAGCATTTTAACAAGGACAGAAAGAAGATGCAGTGGATTCAGTCGGAAAGATCGTGTGCTTGGTTTCATTTCAGCTGTACGTTCTCGTCTATTGTCTTCTACAGTATTGAGCACAGAATAGAGCTAAGAAAATCATCTGTTAAATAAATGAATACAGTAAAGCAGTGCAGTATGTAAGTGGGTTAAGTTAAACAATTTATGCATGTCATTATATTGACACAGAATAGTGTCTCACAGTTAAATCTACGCATCTATTTCCTTTAGTCATTTCTGAAAAGCATTTCAAATGTTAGCAAGAAATAAGTATACATTAAGTCTTTGTGTTTAATTTGTGCTCCATTATGCTTAACTCAAACAAAATAAACATGTCGGAAATTAAGAGTAAAGATCTTCAAATAAGTTTCACTGGATGACCAAAATGTGAACACCACTCATGATTATTCTTATCGCTGCTGCACTGACGACATCTACTGGCCATTCGAGGAGACTGCGAAGGATGTCAAGGATGGTAGTGAGTGACTGGCAGGTGAAAAGAAGCAATCTGTGAGAGCACGTGACAGTCTATGTTCCTTCTCTGTCAGTGATGGTGCTTGGCGCTTATGTGGCACAACGTGAGAAGACGCTAGCACACCAGCATCGAGATTCTGAATTCCCAGGCATAATTGGGTAGTGGGAAGTGGAGAAGCGCAGAGTTCGGAGCTATGGCTTTCACGATACCGGCCACCAAAGTATGGGTAAATAAGAAGGGAAGAGAAACAGCAACTGTGAGCCAGACCTTCTAATCCTACATCAATGCCCGACCTCATAAATTCCTTTTTTCTTCGAACAGACTAGGCACTGTTTCCCACAGACATACTTAATCTTAAGAAAAGCCTTTCCAGAAGAGCGGAGGCTATTATAGACACAAAAGGTGGCCAAGTACCTATAAGAAAACCATGGAGATTAATATGTTGTCCATCTATAGAGTGACGTGTTCACATTTTTTGGCCTTGCGTACAACCGACGCCGGGTAATCTTAAAAGCAAGTCACGGGTAGGTCCAGAGAACCGAGTTCACTCAAGCAATATCTAAATTCAAACAAAGAAAAGGAGAATTAGTGTTTTTGGAAGCTCAGATAATTCTGTACATGTAAAACTGGATTAATATGGAATTTAAATAAAATAAAATAAAGGCAACTTTGCTACATTTAGTGCAGAAGAAACGATATTATGTCTGATACAGGATTATTAAGATTGTTTTTGATTATAACAGTTTTGCCCAACGTTTACTAGTTTTTGGTTTGCTGTGACAGAAGGAGCCGTAATGGCGGGTAAACACACACCACTCGTATTAAAAAAAGAAAAAAAAAGCCCATTGTAACATCTGTACTTCTTAGTGCACGAGGAATTGTCTTGCAAACTAAAGACATTCATTCCAAACTGCCCAGAGTTAATAAACGTGAGTAAAATAACAGTGGGTCCCTCAATCTTCACTTTAAAATAGGGATGTAACGATGCACCACGAGTTGGTTAAGAATCGATTCACATGATTCTGTATTCATGTTCACTGATTCGAATTCATAGCTTGTAACAATAAAAATAAATAAATAAAAATAGGCCATTACATAATACAGTATTGTATTTTTAAAGTGAAATAATGAAAGCATAGTCATAATTTATCTTCAATTAAATTTTGTAAGGGATAAAAAAAAATAATAGGGGGTGGGGGGGATCATATCGCAAACCCAGTAGAGTGTGTAGTTACATCCCTATGTTACAATGTTTACGGATAGTCCGCTAGCACACAAGCACCGAGATCCTGAGCTCCTGGGTTCGGATCTCGGCTCTGTTACCGGTCGCCTGCAGTGGACAAAACCGGCTTCCAGTCTGCTGTGTGAGAAAGACCAGGTTATCAATGCTATGTAAGGACCTTGGTTGCCCAGGGCACCTGTACGGAAAGTGAAGGATCGGGACGTGGCTTTCCACACCCAAAGCAGACCTGACATTAAATCAACCCAAGTATGGTTGAATAAAAAGGAATTGGGTCGAATATACACCCTCCTTACGTCAGGGTTCTCTAAATTGGGAGAAGAGGGTAAGACATCATAAAACTATAAAAGAAACGTATCCGATTGAGCTGCGTTGCTCTGTGCTAGTTGGAAAACTGCGCCTATACACACACGTGCAGGCACCGAGTGACCGAAATGACCGATTAGAAGTTCTGGCACAGGTTCGTCTCCCTGTCAGCTGTGTATAAAGCCACACAGTGGCCTCATAAGCAAACACAGCAGCGAGTCGGCTCTCACTACTTCACACAGCCAATGGCATCTCAGGTGACCGATTTCAATATACCACGATGGAATGAAGACACATTTGAATATTCAAACCCAGCGACTATTTAAAGACAAGAAAAGTTAAAATCGTATGATTCAAACCTAAAAGAACCCTCTAACCAGCATTAGAAGACAGCCTGACGGTTTCTGAACGGCTGGTGGTCTCATGCAAAGGCGTACGGCTAACGAATGGGCAACTGAACCTAAAGATTTGGACACTGTGGGCTAGAATCTCTTCGCCTTGCTCGGCCGCCGGAGCTAATAGGTCAGTCTAGAGGCCTTCATGTTGTAGCACGGTCTGTCGGTCAGTCCTCCCGGGCCTCCTGAGAACAGAGACAAGCCTTCTGCTTTCTCAAGGACCACCTCAAGTTCCTGGAAATCCTGAAGCCGGGCGACATCTTTATCCTACCAAGCAGAAAACAACAAAAACAGCTAAACAGTTTGTGAGCTAAAATCTGACTACATTGCAAAGCCCTTTACCCTCCATGACCCAGGGACCGAACCTGCACTCGGACCTTCTAAACGTTCCGTTGATTTTTTTTATATGTGCTTCAGTTCCTAGATTGATATTCGGCATTACATGGCAAGTGAGTGAAAAATAAAATTGCACTTACTCTCAACACTTAATCACATTATTCCGATTATCTGTTCTGAATGGTGTCAGTCAGGATAATCGCTGCTGATGTCAGGACTCCAAATTCCAGATGTTCATCAGTAAAGGTGGACCGATATTAAACCGACTTTATTATTTTCGTGTAAAAAAGGGTGTATTTATACAAACATCTAAAATGATGCATTTTCCATCAACCATCAAGTTCCAAAACTGTCCAATAGAGGGCCCTAGATTCATTTGAAAGTCGAAAACTTAAAACTAACCTTTCTGAGCATAGTATTTGGGAGCTTGCGAATCTTCTCCACGTGCTCGGCACTTATATCCAGCTCGCGACAGCACACTCGCAACAGCGCGCGATAAGTCAGCTCCTGCCTGTCCAGCTCCACCTCGATGAAATCGTTCTCTCTGGCGTGGGGGTTCTGGATGCGTACTTTCAGGACTAGCTCTGTGAAAAGAGGAGGAAAATGAGCAAGTAAGAAAGATAACTGGAGATGTTTTACAAGCGTGTGATAAATGTACAGATGTGTAATGATTCGGTGGCATTTAAGGCTGCAAATCTGTATGCTAGGACGTATTCCGTGCTTCTAATGCTTCAACCTTTAGGATAACATGGATTTACTATTAATATCATATCAGA
>JAYDZG010000023.1:10950822-10961598 GCA_034509265.1 Microcambeva bendego
TCATTACACATATACAGATGTACAGTACAACGAAATTCTGTCTTCGCATATCCCAACTTTGGAAGCCGGGGTCAGAGCGCAGGGTCGGCCATCGTACAGCGCCCCTGGAGCAGACAGGGTTAAGGGTCTTGCTCAAGGACCCAACAGTGGCTGCCTAGCAGAGCCTGGATTTGAACCCCAATCTCTTGTCGATAGTTCAAAGCTCTACCCACTAGGCTACCACTGTTCAGTGTACAAAACGTCACACTTCTATATTGCCCCAATTTATGCATTTTCATTTAGTGCATTACTTCATTTAAAGCATTTACTGAGACTGATCTATCAGAGAAGCATTAACTTCCTCAGCAAGTTGAGCTACAGTAGCACATGGGCTAGTCTTCACTTTGTTTACCCCTGTTTCTTCCTCAGATCAGTTTAAATAGATACTGATCACTGCAGACCATGAACACCCCACAAGAGCCGCAGTTTTAAGATCCTCTGACCTGGTCATCACAATTTGGCCCTTGTCAAACTCTTTTGAATCCTTAAGCTCACCCTTTTTACTTGCTTCTAACAACAACTTGATACCTAATGAATGCCATCGACTATCAAGGTGCCATAAAAAGTTTTATACAACTTGCCTCTGGTGTTGGGAACATTTAGATAGAATGAAATAATTATCAATGCTGATAAAATTGAAGACGAATTGGAGGATTTCTCTTAATCAGACTTTTTATAATTGGGGATGATTAATGACAGTCAGCAGTCACTGAATTGCAAGAGGGGCTAAACGCAGAAGAAATAAAAGTTAACGATACAGAAATAAGAAATGTACTGAACAACAATAATGTATATTCTTACACCCACACAAAAAGTCAGAGATATTCAGGAAACTATGATGTACTCTGATCAGGCAATACAAAACATTTTCTTTTTGTCCTACATGACAGCTTAATTACAAGGATTTATTCATTTGTTTTATGAGCATACACACATTCTGCTGGTTCTTGTTAATGAAGACTTGAATGAGTATGTATTAATGTTGCAGCCTTATGAATTTGGATGTAATTTACAGCAAAAGTACTTCTGTGGTGTAAAGCCCATCTGATTTGTGATCCCCAATGCCTCGTTAACCCGCCACAAAGATGTGAGAAACTGCATCTAAGAGGAACACCCAGTGTCATGGAGCTGTGGGAATTCATATTTACTTTTATTCAATGGTAAGTTAGTTTATGGGAAATCACTACATTGTTGATTTGAGGATGCAAGAAACATCTCTGCCACTACAATTAGTTCAGTAATCCATAAGTTCGATGTTCGTGGGGAGCCATAAATCTTTCGGACAGGAGCATGGCAGAAGATTTTACAGCCAACGTGAACAAGAACACCATAATTAAAATGCAAAATGGATGAACATGATATGGAGCTTGTTTTCCAACAAACAATTCTGTGGCATCCTGAAATCAAAGGAAACGTGCATTGAAAGGTGTACGTGGACATATTAAAGGAAAATGTTTGCACATTGGTCAATAAAATAAACATGAACATACTTAAACTACAACATTGAATAAAAAAAAACCTAAACATGAGTTCTGGGCTTTAAAATAATTAGAAGAATTTATGTCTGAACATATTTCTGTTTATGCAAATCAATAAAATCGTGAATGTGTACACTGGAAGTGCATTTTATTCCAAATTATCGCATATTAGTTAAAAGTAAATATTGACTTGTAGGACTGATATCATTTCACGCTACCTCTCGTGCCTACCTGTTCTCGTGACGACCTCGCCCGGCTCGGCTCGCTCTAAAGAGCCGTATTGCTTCCGAGTCACGCGCTCCTTCTCCATTCTTTATCCGGACCTCGAACTTGATAAAATGTGTTTTTACTGAAATAAAAAAAGACCAGCGTTTATTCATTAACAGTTACAGTGCTGAGCAAGACGGGCGCTTCTGAGTCCTCGCGCGCTTTACTGACCGCGAGTGTGCGCGAGGATGTAAGACGAGAAGACGAGAGAGCGAGAGCGCGCGAGAGAGAAGCTGCCACCTGACTGACTTACATCAGTCCACCGGTCTGTTAAATGAGATAAACTTTCAATAAGATGAATTCGAGGACTCCTTAAGGTATTGTGATGGTGTGTATTTAGAAAATGGTGATCAAACACACATTTGCTATCATGCCTCGTGACACCTTACCAGATAGGAGAATGACGTTGAATCAATGTTTGCACAAATCAATCAACATACTGTTCATATTGCAAATAATTTATTGTTCACGTTGTGCTATTCTGTCCCTAGAGCTTGTTTAAAGTCTCTTAGAGCATCTTGCAGTTTGTCCAGTCCCTCTGCATTCCGGTCCTAGAGCAGTTTTTGGAACAAAATAATAGATGCTCTGTGAGCAACATTTAACTGTTAGTGCCAAAAGATTCTCTTGGAGGAAAAGGTAGAAAGAACACACAGAATGTAAGAGCAGAATTTATTACAGGCTTCTCTAGGAGCAGAGTGTGCTGTACAGAATGAAAGATGCTCCTAGAGCAGTTTTTATTATATGAGTTTTACACAATGTAGCCACTAGATGACAGTAGATTGACGGGGTATCAGTACTAATACTTTACAGTTGATGCTTCACTGGAATCGTCAGTTCTAGAGGTGTATCCTTGATACAGTTCTGTTGTTTAAAACAATGCATCGAAACAATCATACGAATGCAAAATAAATAAATAAATAAATAGTTTGCAAATTATATCTTAGGAATTTGAACACAGGATCCCAGCATTGGTGGGATCCTGAGAAGTACAGAGGGTGTGAATGGCGTTCTGCTCATAGTCAGGACCAAAATACTTTATCCAGATCTGCATTACTTCTTAAAGTGTTTGGCCAACTGTTGATGGCTGGATAACTTACCTCAGAATAATCGTGACCCCGTAATTAGTCAGTGTAAGGAAATAGTGGGACATCAACTTCAGAAAACTAAATACATGAGTAAACGATGTGGTAAATATTGTTTGCCAATGTCATACCAGTTCAGAGAGTAATCGTTATCAGGGTTCATGCTTGTTTATAACTCTCTTATCAAGAATAGCACTGGCAGTCTCATTCAAACCTGCAAGTATCTGCAGTCATAATATTGATTCGACATCTACTGTTATCAAACGGCCATAACAATGCATCAATATTATTGGTGAATTAAATGCTTTGTCAGATAAAATATAATAAATGATGGAAATGAGGGGTGGAAATATATGCCAATGGCTCCAGTGCGGACTGATAAGCAGCTGATGAGAACCAGTTTGACATCTAAATTTAGGTGGCACCACCATCAAGTGGCAGAATTTTCAGCCAATAACATTGTGATGATTATACAGGATGACAGACACCAGATATTCATGCTGTTGCCGGGTATGATTTGTCTGAGGTGAGGGGTGGTCAAAGCTGGTGATGGGTGGATACTCAGTCTAGCCTTTCCATGCCTTGTTGTCCAGGAAAAAAAACCAGCCCTGTCTCAAGCCTGGCCAAGATAAAGCAGTTAATGAAGATTAATGAAAAAAGATTTACTCGTCATGACTCATAAGTAAATAAGCAACAATGAGATCTTATTTTATTCACACAAATGCAGGATTTGCCAAAGACTTCAAATATGCACAACACAACGAGTAACACAAAGTAAGAAATGGTAACCTGCTTCTGTATTGTTCCTGAAGCAAGTACAAGTGTTTTAATTCAGTGTACTGGTTTGCTGAAACTATTTCACAGTACAAGATCAATACATTTTACAGTCCATTCTGGCATATTATACTTCAGTCTTTATTTATCCAGTCTTCTCCAGTTATTGTTCCCCTTGTCTTCCTCCATGGCTTTCTCCAACCAGTCAGTCTCCTGCTCAGACTCTGACTCACTCACTTCACTGCTGTCGGCCACTAGCAGGCGTGAGTAGTTAATCCTGCGCTGACGTGGGATCCTCCATTGCAAAACAGCTAAAGCGGCGCACCACAGTCCGAGCATTCCAGCTGTACCCTGGAAGAGCACCCTGACCCCAAACATCTGCACCACAAATCCTCCCGCCACACTGCCTACTCCAGCCCCGAGATCCGCATACAGGGCTTGAAAAACACGCTGCACTGCCACCTCAGTTCCTGGAGAAGCTATGTCCATGCACTGTGCTTCAAGTGACCACCAGAGAGTACCAGTACCAAGTCCGGCCAGCAGCTGGGCTGGAAGTGCAACCCATGGAGTCCACAAGAAGGAATAGTAAAGGCATTGAAGAGACAGACAAATGACGCCAAGAAGTAGTAGCCTATCATGGGATTTTAATAAGCGTGTAAACTTTATATTCAGTGGAGCCAAGGCCGCCTGGCACAGAGGTGTTAGAGCCAAAGTGATTCCCATTTGTAGTTCAGTGGCACCAAGATCTTGCATTTCCCACAAGAGGAAGTCAGATATGACCGAGCCTGCCATGCCAGTAAGAAGAGCAGTTATGGAATAAAACAGCGCCCGGGAGTCAGCTCTGACCAGTTGCAGTGCCTTTAAGGTGGCACGCGGAACACGTTCACGTTTGTGCCGGTAAAGTGGTAACAAAGCAGCAACAGGTACTGTTAGAAGCATTAGGCTAGCGTAGGTGTAAAAATGCAAAACGTTCCCAACATGACAGTAAAGAATGGCTACTAGAATTCCACTGCCTCCCATTCCACCAGCAGTGCCTAACAATCTCCAAGGTTTAACTAGTCCATGGCGGTCAGTAGAATCCACAAAATCAAGGTACTCGTGTAGCCCATCATCGGCGGTCCACAACAGTGGGACAGCCATAATCTCCCAAAGACTTACAACAATGAGTACCAAGAAAAACATTTGATGCGGCATGTCCATGTTTTTCAAAATTCCAAGGAACTCGAAGTAAGTGGCATCTGTTTCCTTCTGGTTTTGCTCCAGCTGACTTAAAGATCGACTTCTCCGTTTTGGAGAGGTGGCCTGAGCAGTTGTTATTTCTACAGGCTGTCGTTGGTCTGTTTGGTTGCTAGTTTTATTGGAACCTGCTTCAAACATCTGAGTTGCAATCGTACTTTGGATTTTAGGGGCTGCTGATACACTGACTGGCATTGTTGGTCTAGAGTTAGAGGCATTTCCACCTTGTCTATCTTGTGTAGAAGTCAAGTTATGTTCTGTTGAATATCCAACAGATGTAGTCAACTGTTGAGTCAAATTCTGCTCAACTGTCTTCGATTCCACAGTAGAATGATCAAACAGTACAATCTGGGTGCTGTTCTGCTGACTAATTTTACAAAGTTCACTTTCCATTCTTGTATCCTTTGAAGGAAGGAGTAAAAGAGTTAAAGTGATTGCTGTTGAACAGATAATAGACCCTGTTATGACTGTCCGCCGTTTGTTGTGGCGCCTGGCCAGGACAGTAGAGATAGGCCTCCACACCAGAGCAACTGTGTGCTTGGCAGCCATGATGATGCCCGTCATGATCGCGGAGAGTCCAAGGTGCCTGAAGTACAGCGTTAGGAATGGTATGAGGCATCCTGAGGCAAAAGAATGCAGAAAATGGAAGAACGCTGCAATGCCAACGGCTCCTCTGATATCCCACTGCTTGTTCTTCTTCATGACTGCTTCCTCTGTCAAACCAATCAGTCATAAATGCTCTGTAAAATTAAGAACAAAGCTTTTTAGGGATTGCTTGCATGTATGGTAAATATGTTCAAAGGAAAACAAGAAAAGGTCAAGAGATCATAGCTATTAAACTTCTAGATACTGCCATTTTCAAGTTTCATCTTCAAGGTTTAGTTTTTCTATACCAGGAACACTATTCCGTGTGAAAAGGAAACATCACACAATTTGTCTATGTGCTCGGAAACCAATTTCAATCATGAAGATGCTACTTTTGAATCCCCAGCATTGTGGCCTTTTAAATCGATTATAGCTCGCTTGACTGTGAATGGTGGTCCGGACACATTTCTCCTAAAGAAAAATGGGACATAGACTGTTGTTCCACTTTTTCTCAACATATGGGAAAAGTATCACTAAGGACCAAGCATTTGGTCTTAGAAATAACTAGAACATCTACATGGCAGTTGCAACCTATGGCTGAACGCATATGGATATCAGGTCAAATGCCTTTCAAAGCTGTTCGGTGAGGTTATGACCAGGGCATTTAGTAGGAAATTTGAGTTCTTCTTCACTAACATCGTCCAGCAATGTTCGTCTTTCCCAAATTGATGAGAATCAAATTTTGTTAGCAATGAGAGTGTGACTGTAACACCTGAACTCGATCATTATAGGCGGTGTCCACGTACTTTTGGCCATAGTCTAGGAACAGTTCTGTAAGGAAATTCTTTGTAAATTCAGATCATCTGGAATGAACCAGTTTGCTATCACTTGAAGGAAGTATTTAACTGTAGCTGTATTTGAATACCGGATGGAAGATCCTGTTCTACCCGGGATAAGTTTTTAATATTACACACGTGTTTAATTGTAACATTTTTAAAAAGCCAGGATTGCATGTTTTAATACGTAAACTATCCAAACTGTACAGTTTATAATAATTTATAATTCAGTGCATTACCTGCGACCAGTACACCTGTCCCATTTTGTTTTCACACGTCATAGTAACACATAAAAGCTCTTACCTGTCTCGTCGTTTTGTAGAACAATTAATTCATCTCGGTCAGGTCAAAATAAATTTAATAATAATAATAACTTTACCCAGACAGTGTGAAAATTTAGCTGCTTTCCTGGACATAAAACATACCGGCTGGTAATGTGTTCGTGAAGTATGTGGCAATGTTTATAACACGTCATGCGTTTTTGCTAAATGGCGCCCTCTGTCTACACAAATATAAATTACACCACGACTACAAACGTACATGCGAGTATTGCATTAACGTTACTCAAAGTCAAACCGTTTCTATGCCGAGTTATTTTGATGTGTTTTCACGATAACAAAGATAAATACAGCTTTCTACTGACTCCTCACATTTCCTCCATACCAGTCATATATAGTTACTCGAGAACCACTTCCTCTACTGCTGATGACTTCCACTTTTTTCACCAGAACAGCCTTGACTTGCTCACATCCCACTGGCTGTTATGCATTATCCAACTTATTCCTTTCATATGGGGATCAGTATCACATATGGAGAGGCATGCACTGATCTCGTTATATTATCACCCATCTTTGTTCAGGGACCATCAAACCACCAGCAGAGGTCACAATTCCAGCATGAATATGGACTATGTAATCATTTTGCCAATCCTATCCATGGATATAAGCCAATCGTCGTCCGAATAGCAGAGCTGAAATTCGAAAATGCTAATTTGAGATGATTTGAGATTTATTTTGTCATTTAAAGATATATGTTATTGCATTTTACAGGGTGTCTCAGGTTTCCCCACACAATAAGAGTTGTAGTTATGAAATTGTTTTTGAAATGTTATTTCTTTACATAAAATAAATAAAAACATAAAATAAAAAGACAAGGTTTGAGGGGTGGCAAAAAATTACACCTTTAAATGTCACAATGTCAAAGATCTAGCTGTGTGTTACCTGTTACTACTGGATGCCATATACACATACACTCATGACAGAGAGGTATTGGGTGTGATTTTAACAATAGTGACCCTGACTACATTCTAAGTGGTCAGTAATGTCATTGTACAGCTCCACAAAATGTGTTGATGGGTAAAGTAAAAGTTTTGCTCAAATATTTGCTCAGTCCTGCATCGTCCACCTCCTGACTGTGTCCCGATTTATTCTGAAGACAATATCCAGGGTCCAGGCATGGAGACACCTCAATGCTGCAAGACAAATACAGAATTATATGATTACAATTTAACTTCTGCCAGTCTTCCAGATTGGAAAGACCGGACTTACTGGGTAGTAAAGCTGAGACTCTAACTCTGTTAGGATCTGAACAAGGTTTGTGAATATTTACCTCTGAACATTTGTAAAGGTCCTGCTGGAGTCTTTGTCTAGACATAGAGTACATGTCTTCTCCTCCAAGATTCGAATGGAAATACTGGTCACCCTGAGTGTAGACTATAGGAAAATGCATTACTATTGTAGGAATACTACAACAATGATGTTATACAATCCGGTTATACTTTTCTTACCACAGAGAATCTGGAAGGATTTGGGTCACGGAAATCGACTCTGAGGCTTTTAAGATCTGGGAATTTAGCATCAGTGTTTTGGTTTAACAACATACTTTTGGTTCCGTTGAGAGGGTCGGTACGGATTAACACTCCACACGTCATCAGACACATTTCTCTGTCCTCCCCTCGAGAGCTTATAGAGGCCTGCGAAGTGTAGGAGCACAAC
The DNA here is from genome assembly GCA_034509265.1 of Microcambeva bendego. Classification (NCBI taxonomy): domain Eukaryota; kingdom Metazoa; phylum Chordata; class Actinopteri; order Siluriformes; family Trichomycteridae; genus Microcambeva; species Microcambeva bendego. The sequence continues at coordinate 10,959,114 of JAYDZG010000023.1, forward strand.
AAAGAACAAACACCTTTAAACGAAACCTTTAAAATAATGATCATGCAAGCACACCGGATGCCCTCTAGAAGACAAAATTTGCTTCCAGTCTGATTTGTGGGAAAGACCGGACTATCAGTTCTGTATCAATGCTGTTTGAGGACCTTGGTTGCCCAGGGCACCTGTACAGAACATAGAAGAGCGCAAAGATCGGGGGTTGCTCTCATTTTTTTTAGTGTGGTACAGGATTCCATGCTTAACAGGAGACCTGTCATCTGTAATAGGTTCATTCTGGTTCTAAAGAGCTCATTGAATCTGAGTGTGGTACCGAAACAAGGTGTCAGCACTGCAAGATAAGTTTTTAGGAAGCAAAACCTGGACCACGACAAGTCACAGAGGGCCAAATTACTCAATAACTTCATAGTTCCAAACCTCGATCATAAAAAACACAAGGATGTTAAAAGCTTTTGAGATTAGTACCTTTTTACAATTTACAGCCACAACTACACCAGCATGTTCCTGTGTGCTCCTCTTGTACCGCACAGAACCTTCAAATGTACAAAACCATCAACGATAAACCATCCATACTGTCTTTCAAATGGAAATCTAAACAAAAAGAAAGCTCTACCTTTGATTGTGTCTTTGAATGTATGTCTGAGAGGTCTCAAGTCGGGGAAGTTCATGTCCAGCTGGCACACAAACATCTCCTCCATAGATTTCGATTCCAAGGCAGAAAAAAAGATCTACATACAAAAACAGGGTTTGAAACACTAAACTAACGTGCTGTCGAAGCAGCTTTGGGTCCTTTCTTACACCTATTTTCAAAAGAAAGGATTTATTGTCTGACCTTTACAGAGTAGATAGGCAGGTGAACTGGAAGCTGAGCAGTGCGGGTGTAGTATGAGATGATGTCCAAAAGAAAGGAGTTGGGCTCTGAAGATCCTCCAACACCGGAGTGCTAAAAGCAAGAGAACGTAAAGGTGTTTCGGTCCATATTACATATTACTGTGGTCAGAAGAACAATGGACAATAATAAATAGATGGTATGCATGATAGTGAGTGGATACCGTCTCTGCTAGTTTCAGGATCATTGATCCTAGGCTGTTAATGTTGCAGTCATACCATGGATCCAAACGTCCCAAAAATGTGCCCATGGTAAGCATATCTGCTGGTGATTCCTGGTCCTAGAATTCAAGCGGTCTTTAATGATATGCCACTGTGATGTTTTATTCAGAATTCTATGTCTAACAATGCTCTTAATAATGACCTGGTCTGGAGAAGTGGTACCGGACTGGCTGGTGACGGGAATGTAGTAGGTTTCCATGTTAACCCTTTTGGTTAAAAATAAATGCCGTACCTCTTTTTTTCTGCACACAGCATTATAAAAGATAAGTCAAATTTATTTGTATAGTGTTTTTTTACAATAGACGTCGTCTCCAAGCAACTTTCCAGAATCCAGGATAGACAGATAAAAAAGTTTCAACTTTATTAAAATGAAATGGGATCCAGCAAGACAATGTGACACGTCACCTGACTAGAAGCGTCCCATATTGGTTAGAAGAGCATGATCAATACTTCATGGTACTACCCAGACCCAGAGAATCTGTGGGATTGGTCATTCTCGCTATAAGATTCCTCCCCCACGTCCCGTCCAGCAGCTGAGAGATGCACTACAGTCAGTATGGCTCCAGATACATGTGACGCCCTATACCAGGACTTTATTTAGTCACTCCCAGGCCGTCTTCACTTTAGTCTAGATACTCAAACTCTCTTACCGTATACTGTAAAAGGCTTTGCAGAGTCTGCCCAGTGTTCGGTCATCCCCCATGACAACAATGCGGGCAGTAAAGTTCTTCCCTTCTTTAGACAAAGAGCCTCCACATCCTCCTGTCCCTCCACTTTCTTTCATGGCTTCCATCATTAAAGTCATTCGGTTCCCAGATTTACGCCATCTGACACATGGCCTCCTGAAAAACTGTGCAGTCTTTTGCTGATCTTGTGCCTCTTGAGGAGGAGATTCAAGCACCAAACAGGGGAACTCATGCAAAGGTAAGTCTCCTTCGATGCCACTGTCTCTGGAGATGGTGGAGATGACCGAAGCACGTCTTGCCACCTCGTCCTCTTCCAAAAATGCAGAGTTCTGTTCTGTAGAGCTCACCATTAGAGTGAAGTTGATCATTTCATTCCCTGTTCAAAAACGTGATGTATTAAAGTGTTATTAAGAGAATGAAAACAAGGATGGTTGTTGTGTGAAAGATAAGATACTCTGGTGGCCAAAATTGTGGAAACACCTTGCATTTTGTAATATTTGTAATCAAAGCTTACAAGTTAAACACTTAAACTTGACTTATATTTTTCATGTCATTACATTTATAAGTAAACAAAATCATTTTTGCAATAAAATAAGTATAATCTTAACAAGAAATATTGTTAGACATAGTTTCAAGGTTTAGAAATACTACTAGCTGGTTGGCCACATGTTGGCCACAAGTGTAAATGATGAGAT
>JAYDZG010000023.1:10978631-10990627 GCA_034509265.1 Microcambeva bendego
GTTCCAAAAACTTTAGTTTTTAAATTTTCCTCAAACTTCACACTTATATGCGGTCTGACCCTGTCACAGGGTATTTAAAATGATTAAACCACGGCGGATCGTGATCCTTTTTATTTTTACGCAGGATGCGCTTCCTGATGCAATACTCCCTATTTATCTGGGCTTGAGACCGGCACTGCAATGCACTTGGTTGTACATTGCTAGGTTCCAGTAGTGCCTGCTGGTCTCTCAAAGAGGGGAAGCTTGTTGTTGGCTTACATCATGAACTGAGTACATTTATTTATGCATTTCCAAGAAAATGAAATGTGATCCTGTTGTACCAAGTAAGCGATACTACGAGTATGTGTTTTATTTACACAGTGAACAATCAAAATGGTCAAGTAGTATCACCAAGGAATGGGTTGCAGTTGGTCTTTCGACTCGGCTAAATCCAGAGAGAGAGAGAAAGAGTCTGAGAGTCAGGGACAATTGATTGTGTTGTGTAATTCCCACAGTGGATTGTGATCTGTATTATCAATGCGGTGTAGTATTGCCATGGGACTGATGCTCCCAGTGATTCATTGATGGTGTAGATCTAAAAACAGCTGTCAATCAAAACGAGATTCAGCCTTACAACTGATACTCCAATCATATTGCAGAAGCTCAGCGTCGTGGGGCGGGACAAAATCGTGAGTATCGAAGCAATGATAAAAAAACGTTCCATGCAGTCTCGTAGAAATAAATTGATGCTCAGCTTCTACGGCCAAATGCATTGATGCCATGGGAATGTACGAGAACTTAACAAAATCGAGTCGATTTGTAATAAGTAGCTGAACGTTCAAGATGATCGTGTTCAAACATATTTGTAGTGAATGAAATGTTTAACACTTGTACATATTTGATTAAAATTTTAACATTTTAGGGGAAGCTGAGCTTCCATTGAAGTCTTTGAGAAATCGCCACTGTTAGGTACTGATAGTATTCAGTGGTGGAAACACACCCATCTGGAGATTGAACCCAGGACCTTCTTGCTGTGAGGCCACCGTGCCACCCGGAAAGCTTCCTCTAAATATAAAATATGAATTCTCATGATCAGAAAACAATTCAAATCCTTCACATTGGCAAACCTGTGACAGATTGAATCGACCAGACTTAGTTTAGGATGGCCCACACCTTTATGTACTTTAGGACCAAGTGACGAATGGATGCAACCAAATACAGGAAAATTCCTAAAATGTTCTGTTAAAGCTAGTCTAATACTTTAGCATATAGATCTGCATTGACCAGACCTTTGATATTTTCTTTAGCTACTATTAGAAAGCCTTCTCATTGCACTTAAATGATGCTGACAGCGCCTGACAGCGAAGGTTCTTTTATCAGCCCCTGTCAGCAACAGCACTGTGTAAGTTTTGGCTGCGAATTCTTCAGGACCGAAACCTTCACACCACACGTTTTAACGGGAACTCATGCGTGCCGTGTTATTTTAAGGCAGGTGTCTTTATCTGATGGAAGCGGAGATTAGATCGGCCTTGCTGACATTTTTGCTACTTCGAGCCAAATAAATTAGAGGGAAGGAAAACGCAGCTGCTCTTAAAGAGATATCTGCACTTAAATGTGTAAGGAGAGGAGACTCTTTCTGATCAGATCTACACGTACAAATATATATTCAGTCCTGTTTAGGAATGGTTCGGTTACATACAATGGTGAGAAATGTCTGGAAAAGTTTTAGACAGTATGACTGTGTTCTAATATAATAGTTCAGGAGAGCACTATTTATAGTTCATAGTCAGAGCTCATTTGGTCAAGGGTCTTCATTTGGACTTCAATGTTTGGGTGTCCTTTGTGCCAGTTTAGAAACGACCCTTTATGCCTGCATTCCTCGAGTTCTGGGGTAGTTCAAGTCGAGCCATGCCTGCAGTTTGAATGGCATCATGACAGAGCAGAATTTAACAAATGCCCTCAGGGAGGTTTAGGGTGGTCTTTGAGGAGCACTTATATTGCTTTAGATTGCCCTCGAGGGAACCCAACAGTGGGAGTTTGGCACTTCTGGAGCTTTGGACCCTCAACGTTCTGGTTAGTCATCTAATACCTGGGTAGATTTTTAACTGTCCAGTTGTTAGATCGCTGCTTTGTAGGAGTGTCTCGATACTCTCTACAAGCACTCTCTAATTTTGGCAAAGTTTTCTTTCATTGTTCACTTAAAAATAGAATAAAATACTGTATTTGTGACTAACTCTTATTTGCCTGAGTAATACATGTCTTTTTATTCCTGAGGTAGGTAAACTATGCCTAATAAATAACAATGAAGCCCTGTTTGGAAGGAAACACTCTGGCAACCAGTTTTTGGAAGGAAAAATCTGGCAACCAGTCGTATAGCACCAGTGATGAACCAGGCAAGGTGCCAGCATACTCTGCTGTTTAAAGTGAATATCGATTCATTACATGTCGAATTGATTTGAGTTGAGGATATTTTTTTTGGTGCATTAGTTACATCAAGATTGTTGGAATTTGTGTCCATAAAGTCTATAAAGTAGTGCTTGTATGGTTCAAAACAACGAGGAAAGAGACGACGAGTAATGATCAGGAGATCAGAGTATATGTTGAAGACAGAAAGCTTCTGCTACAGTCCAGTGATCAGGTATAAAAGACGCAGCGGAAGGAAACTTGCCAGGATGTCTAAACAGAGGAGTCGCCTGTATGAGCAAAGAGGATTACAAAGTAGCATTCCCATGAACTAGCATATGAGGGCACCTGTATTTTGAAAGCTGCGTGGTGACCAATACGACATTCCAGCCAGGTTTTGCACGCAATGTACCAGGTATGTAACGATACACAAAGAATCGTTAAGAATCTATTCACTTGTGGGACGATTTGAATCCTTGAATCATTTAAGATGAAGAATCACTTTAAACAGCAGAGGGCGCTGGAGTTTTTTTAATTTAATAAAATAAAAATAATAAGATTTTAATAAATAAAAAAGAATCACAAGTGTAGTATTTTACGTTATTTATTTTCTGAAGAGAAATAGTAAAAGGCAACCGTCCCAATTTGTCTTCAGTTTAATGTTGTATTAAAAATCGTGAAGAAATCGGATCTTCAACCCAATATCATGAATTGCATTGTTGCAGAGTGGACATGCATTGAAAAGGGACTAGTAAGAACTATTAGGTGTGAAAATGTATAACAATCCCTTAAATGATTAAATTCCACAGAATTTCAAGGTGTTAAAATCTGAAATCGTGTATTTCATCAATTTCACTCGCAGAATCCACGATGGGACTGAAGCTCCCATTGATTAGGTGACGGCGAAGGTCTCAAAGTAGCGGTCAATCAAAAACGACATTAAGCTTTTCGACTGATCCTACAATCATCTTGCAGAAGCTCCACGTCCAGACCAAATCATGGCCGTTTTAAAGCAATGAGAATAATAAGTAGCTGATTCTGAACAAACTGGTCTTCGAGATAGTAGTCATAGTCAGTGAAATGTTGGTACACAAATGGCACATATTTGGTACACAATGGTACATTTTTTGACATTTTAGGGGAAGCTGAGCTTCCCTTGCAGTCTTAGAGAAATCTCTACTGATCTGCACCCATCTGACGAATCTACTGAGCAAAGCAACACTGGTCCAAGTTATTCATTTGGACTACAGTCCTCAAAGGTGATGTTAGAAGCAGGAAAAGCAGGCGTGACGGCTAGACGATCAGGAATGAGCATGACCGAACTCGGAGCTTTCGTAGTGGTCAGTATCTATCAACAGTGGTTCAAGAAAGGAACCAACAGGGTCATGGCTCATCGATTCACATAGGATTGGGATGGGGCCCTGGATGGGGTGCCAGTCCATCACAGGTACCTACAGGACGATGCACATAAGGCTTGCCCATTGCTGAAGGAGTTCATTCTGGTTCTGATGGGAAGGCAGCACAGTTCCAGTGCGGTTTGGGTGGCAAATGGAGGACCAACACGATATTATGAAGGCGGTCATAATGTTATGCCTGATCGGTGGACACTGTCACAGTACTGTTTTGAAATTGGGTTGGTTTTGGCGTTCCTCCCAGTCAAACCGGCACAGAGCGCAGCGTAAAGCTCTAAAAATAGACGCCAGGCACGGTGGTCCTGAAATGTTTTCATAATTGTAAACTTTCGCTTGGCATTAATCCCGGTATAATCTCACACAATAGCAGCAGGTTTTCCTTTCATGACCGATAAACAAACCCAGCACTCAGATAGCAGCCGACAGGGCGACACTGGCCGAAATAAAACCTTAACCATTTTTAGACTTTTCTGTTGGTGCGAACCGGACTTTGTTCTGAACCGTGCTGGCGGAGATTTGGCATGGGTCGGTAATAATAAATCTGTGCTGTGCTGCCGATATGTCTGCCGAGCTGATGTTGGATCGGCACCATGAGGCAGTAGAAAGAATTCCATAAAAGAATGACATCAGAACAATGCAGATATAAGGACTTTATAAGAAATAATTATGATAATAGAGAATAATATAGAGATTTTTACTTCAAGTGTGGTCTTTTAGGGTGGCACAGAGTGTGTAGCCTCGGAGCAAGAAGGGTTCGATCCGGATCCTTTCTGTCTGGAGTTTGCATGTTCTCCCCCGGGTGTTATGGTTTCCTCTCAAAGTCCAAACACATGCAGTTAGGTTTATTGGAGATACTAACATTAACATTTTCAGCATTTAGCAAACACCTTTATCCAAAGCGACTTAAAGTTCAGTATACAGTCTGAGCAATTAAGGTTAAGGGCCTTGCTCAAGGGCCCAACAGCAGCAAGTGAGGTTTGAACCAGTGACTTTCGGATTATTAGTCCAGTACCTTAACCTCTAGGCTACAGATACTGAATCATCTTGGACGCACATAACTACAACGATGCACAAATCAGTGCATTGTAGTGCCGGTCCTAAGCCCAGATAAATAGGGAGCGTTGTGTCAGGAAGGGCATTCGGAGTAGGGAGAAAATCTGTCCGGAATCCAACATTCTTAAAAGAAATGACTAATGTAAATGAATCAATATGACTGCAAAACCCAGAATCTGGCAACCGGCAAAAATCCCGTCAACCAGGCGAGGTGAAAAACTGCAGCATCCTGCTGTTTAAAGTGAATTTCAATTCATTTGACATGAATTTCTAATTTAAATAGTGTCAAGTGTGCAGCGATTTTAACTGACTGTGATGTTAACGGCCTCAGCCATTTAAAGTCCCAAAACTGGCAGAGTATTAGTCAGTTTCTAAGTATCCGGTGTCAGCATTCGCCCCTCTAAAAGCCGACCGACTCGCCCCTTCCGACTCCGTCTTTCCTCCGTCTCCGCCGCTCATGTTTGTTTTCATTTTTGACCTCCCCCCCGCTCGTGCGAGGTGTATTTTCTTTTCATGTCGAGACCTTGAGGACGACAGAGGCTCATTCTACTGTCCATTTGCTGAATTTCATTTCCTGTTTTGTATGATGCTGAAAGACTTTTGAACCGTCCTGCCGTTCGCTCGGAGGAAACGTGTTTCACTAAAGGACGTCAATGTTCTTTTGGTTCAGTGCCTCTGGGGGGCTTGGTGATGGTTCTCCAAAGAAGGCCACAAACAAAATATTTGAAATAGAATCCTTCTATCTTAACCTTTGGAATGGAACCCGATGGTTCCAAGTCTTGGGACGAGTCCTTGAGGAAGCTCAGTTCAGTTCATTTTCTTTAACCGCGTATCCTCATTAGGGTCGGTTAGGGGTGCTAGCTCTTCAACGGGCACATGGTAACACCCTGGTTGAGCGCCAGTCCATCACAGGTACCTACAGGCGCCAGTCCATCACAGGTACCTACAGGACAATTCAGTGTCTCCAATCAACCTGGAAGCATGTCTTTAGACCATGGGAGGAAACCGGCGTTCCCGAAGGAAACTCACATGGACACGGGGAGAACATGCAAACTCTACACAGAAAGGACCTAGATCGCCCGCCTGGGGATCGAGCCCAGGACCTTCTCGCTGTGAGGCGACAGTGCTACCCACTAATTTTTAAAATGGACAGACAATTAACACATGGTGTCGACTTTTAGAACCAGCTGCTAATTCATTTGTGAAGTGGGTGTGTTTGCTTTACACAGAGTACTAAAATATTATACTCAAGTAAAACTCATGATTTTTTACTTAAGTATGGGTAAAGTTTATAGTCTGAAAATCTACTCATGGTTACAGGGGGTTTCAGGGAGGTCAGCATTCAATATATGTCTAAAAATATGTCACTTATCATTTAAAAGTACTTTATTCGTCCTTAAATCATAGAAGATACTTCGTAATATGACATATAAGCTTCTTAAATGCTTACGTTGTGTATGCACGTTTGGATAAATCCCACTGTAATCTGGCAACCCTATTCACATCATTTTCCCAGGTGCAATTTTTAGTCGGATTTGTTACTCAGTTTTTTTTAATGTAGTGAGTTACAATTCCAACACACTTAAGTAATAGCAAAAGTACAGGTTGTGAAATATACTTTAAAAAAACGTCTTAATTATGGAAGTAAAAATCTCTCCTTCCAATATCCGATCCAGCCCTACTAATAACATGATGGTAAAATCCTTAAAGTGAAAATAGGGTCTACTGAGAGGTCTTACGGAAAAGCCCATACGCTGCCGTCGTTATGCACGGCTGGACATTAATTAACCTATAAGGGACTGTTTACCCTCACCGAGCTGTCTGTATTTGTGGCTTACAGAATCCAAAACAGGGGATGATATATGATACGAGAGGAAAATGTTAAAAAAGTCTTACAGTTGGGATTTCCAAATCTAAACCCAGTTTGAACTGAAAGTCCTCTGGGCAAAGAGTTGCATGCTTTTGCTATTTTGTTTTTCAGAGCATATAATTTAACACAGACATGCTCTGTCTTTTTTTTGCTCTTCTGAAAGTTGCCGGGCTACATATCAGTCGTGATCAGTTAAGCAGTGTGTTCTGGAATCCACGTGTTTGTGTTTCTTCTTGTGACTGAGATTGCTGCACTTGACAATGAAGACTTCACTTTGAACATTTTCTTCTCACCTACGGCATCGCTTGTTAGTTTTGGGGTTTTATTTATTCATTAGGATATTAATCATGTTTGACAATCGGTTACGTTCATGACAGAACAGGTAGTTGCACAAGGTGCATCAGATTGATTGCATCATGGAGAATTGATTGCTTCCGGAAGAAACCCATACAGACACCGGAGAACATCCAAACTCTACATAGACATCACCCAGACCGTCTCACGTGGGGATGGAACCCATGACCTTCTTGCTGTGAGACACAAACCAGTGTCCTTTTGATTACTAGTCCAGTTCCTTAACATTTACATTTTCAGCATTTAGCCAACGCCTTTATTCAATGAGCAATGAGGGTTAAGGGCCTTGCTCGAGGGCAACCTAGCAGCGATGAGGTTTGAACCTCCGTCCTTTGGATTGCTAGTCCTGTACCCTAACCACTAGACTACAACCACCCTTTATAATCCGCAATGTTTTGTATATTTCCGATTTGTAGCTTTATAAGTGGAGTTAACTGAGCCATTTAGGATAAGCTTCCATGACCACCACAAGATCAACAATGAGCAGTAAAAGAGGGAATCTGTGGTCTGTGGTCTACCATTATACAAGCAAGACGTGAAGTGAAAGAAATTAATCTACACTTTCAACATTGCTGTATCCAGTGATGCTCCAGTGTGGGCGTCCATGAGCGACAGGCATTTGACGGGTGACGGGACCCTTATTGTGGAAGGTAGATTGAGAAATGATGAATGCTAGAGTCGACACACTTCACGCACAAGTACGTGTGATCACACCTCCACGCATGATAAACTAACATATACACCGATCAGTAACAACATTATGACCATCTTGGTAAAATCGTACTGTATTATGTATTCTGATACCTTTCTGTTGGTACTTGAGCCTTGGCCGCCCATCTCCTGACACCGGTTTATCACTATTGCTTCCCTGGACCATTTTCGATAGATACTGACCAGCGCAGACCGGGAACACCCCACAAGAGCTGCACGGTTAGGGGATGCTCTGACCCGGTCATCTGGCCATCAGAATTTGGCCCTTGCCATACTCAAATCCTTAACTTAACATGCTTAAAACAACTTTAAGGATAAAATGTTCACTCCTCTAACAGATTTAAAGCCTTTTTTTCCTCGTTAAGTTGTAGACCGTTCATAAGATGTTAGTTCATAAGATTCTAGGACCTCTGAACGTTCCATTAACGTTCAGTTTGGGTTGCATGAATGTAAATGTAATGAAAACATTTGAAGAACGTTCATATAACGTTCAGACTAACATTGGTTGAATTTGAATTTTTATCAAGGTCACGTAGTATTTGTAGAACGTTCCACTGACGTTACCGTGAGAACGTTTGCTCATGACATTAGGAGAACTTTTACAGAAAGTTGTGTGAATGTTCCCCGTTAAAATAGAAGGAGCTTATTGAGTCGCCTCCATTCTTAAGTTTCTCAAGTTAGCTGGCAATAAATGAAGCCACTCAAGTCCACACAAAGCAAATGAATAAATAATTTCAAAACTTTATTTCTGTTAGACGTAACACACTTTCTCCTTGTCTTGGTCCCGTAATAAAGTGAAACCAAATGTGTGGGTGGAGCTCGAGGGACCTCAGGGTTACTCTGGCATCCACTTATAATGAATTAGGAAAACATACATTGTAATCTTAAGAATCTTCATTTCTTTTACTGAGAGCAAGGATCCTGCTTATCTTAAGCACAATTACGACTCAAGTAATGCGTTAAATGTTTGGGGGGGGGTTAAATGTACCTACAGACAAATACACAAAGAAAGATTTTCACTCTCCGATTTAAATCATCTGTAAGTGTTTAACTGTCACTTTTAAAAGCATGTGGTGTGTTAAAAATTACAAGATGATAGTTACACCGATCAGGCATCACATTCTGAGCACTGACAGGTAAAGTAAAAACACTGATTATCTCTCTGTCACGGCACCTGTTCACGGGTGGGATATATTACACAGTGAATGTCCTCAAAATGAATTTTAGAAGCAGGAAATGGCATCCTCACTGTCTATAAGGAGTTTTGAATGTTCTCTATGTGTGTCTGTGCCTCGTTGCAGCTTGATTTTAGGTACATTTGATAATAACTCCACAATCATCCACGATATTAGTAAATGCCAAAATCACACGATGCTCTGTGAAGCACTCGGCTGCTCTATGAACCTGTGTGGTCTGTTGCTCAGGGGTCCAGATGATATAAAAAAAATCACTGAACTCGTAGTCAACTGGAGCAGAACTAACCGAGCAGGAATGTGATTTATAATGCAGTCCTGACAGCACCATGCTGAAAGGTAATAAGCTATCCGGTCTGACCCATTCCACGACCAATGGCACCGAAGGGGTTTGAGTCTCGAAACGTCCATCTGCACTGTAGCACGATGAGTAACGACCAAATCCCTGATCCCGGGCTGTTTTGTTAAGACGCTGAGTTTTATTTCCTCAGGATAGCCCCGCACAGATACTCTACTGACCTTAAATAAGCAGCTGGGAAACCTAGGAACACTTAGGAACAATTAGGGCGACCAAAAGAAGCCTGGTTAGCAGATCTAGACGCCTGTCCAGAAAGTCGGCGTGAAAAAAAAACGGTCTGAAGGGACTGCACACACGTCGGAGGGGGTTCCTCACCCCTTCTCCTGATTACACACAATCATGAGAAATGTATGTATAAATGGGAGAAAAAAACAACAGATTTGGTTATTTATTGTGCTTTTTGATATCAGACTGCTCGGTTTTAATGGATATTTACCCACAATGCACTCATACACCATGTAACAAATATTCTAGCTCTGAAGAATGTCAAGTTGATGTTGTGAAATCAGAAGAAAGTGGAAACCAGTTAGGGCGGCGTCAAAAGTCTAATCATTGTGTGCTCATTGGCTGAGGAAGTATTTGGCTTAAGCCTCTTTCCAGGCACAGCACACTTTTGGCCCCAGGCAGGAAGTACTCACCCTGTTCCTTTTCTGCCCAGTCGTTGAAAGCCACCTAGCTACAAGGTTGTTTGGGAATGTTGTGGAAGGGACGTGGCCAGAAATGCAAGACAAAAACACTTATAGGGACTTATAATGTAGTGCTCATACAGCAATCAGGCATAACATTATGACCACCTTCTTGTTAGGATTTTAAGGCATCGAACAGCTATGTAAAATGTGTCAGTAGAGAGATCACGCAGTGTCTCTAATTAACCTGACTGCATGTTTTTTGGACTGTGGGAAGAAACCGGAGCACCCGGAAGAAACCCAGACAGACACCTGGAGAACAGGCAAACTCAATACAAACTGAACCCATGTGGGATTGAACCCAGGACCTTCTTGCTGCCCGATCAACGTGACAACTAGCCGGTCAGTTATTGCTGAACTCTTTCAAGGTGTCACAGGAGGCGTAAAGGTGAAGGCATTTGTATAAAAATGAAGCAAAATATCACTTGAAAACTCATCAGTGAACAGCACAACCTCAGTGAATGTGTGTCATAAATCCAGCAAAACACTCAAGCCAGTTAACGAACAGTAAAATACGCTGGAGCTAGCACGATGTTAAAGATCTTAAGGTCTGGAGGTCTGATCCTGATTTATCAAATCAATCAAAAAATCTCCGGCATCTGTCAGAAAGCTTAAACACACCGCTCAAGCACTAAAGAGGCGTGAGTGGTCCTGTCGGAGTCCTGATCTAAGCACTTAACCAGTCCGCCCAACTCGAGGTGTTTTTTTTTGGAGGCCCAGCATGGAGGAGCGACCGTGGGCTGAGTTCCAGCATTCTTCTCCATAGTTCGGTGCCTCGCCGGGCGGGGGTGCGCGGGAAGCCTCCGAGCTGTAAATTACTAGCTCTGGGTGACCGTCCGTCCTCAGCGTGGCGGGTTGATTGCTCCTTATTGCCAGGCTATATATATATATATATATATATATATATATATATATAGCTGAACAACAACGTCCCTTTGGATATGAAGTACCATTCATTTGATGAATTATTACTTAAGTAAGAGTTAGCCTAAAAATCTACTCATTTAAAATTTTAACGCTACTGAGTAACTTTTTTAACAGAAGGTGGGCGGGTGGATATTAATCTCACAGTTGGTCCTAAATTAAAATATAATAGAAAACACATTGATACAATGTTCAAATATGTAGGGAAGTGTTATGTGTCATTTAGTACAGACCATATTACTATTACTGTATAAGGAGTTATACCAGGGGGTTGCCACAGATTTTTAAAATATTTAATTTTAGTCTAATAACTGATTTTACGACTAATTTATTTTAAAGTAATCAGTGTAACAATCATTAAATCGTTAAAAGTACTTCATACGATGACATGTACATCTGTACCGAACCAGATTGGGTATTTTTTCATGCATTTTGGCGGATTTTTAAAGGAACAAACCTGGCAACCCTGTAAACACGCCAGCATTTTCCCAGACGCAATTTTTAGCACTTTTGTAAACTCAGTAACAGATGTTTTTTTTTTTAAATGTATTATTTCATACTTCGTTCCAAATCAACTTCACGCCCCGTAAACCCGAACCAAGAAGTCTTCCCAGCTGCCGAGGTGGTGTTTCAATAAACCGACATCAATGGGGCTTCCCACCGCTCTTACGGGTCATAAATCTCCCTGAAAGCAGGAGAGAATTTAGGCTAAAGGTGTCATCAATAGACGAACACCTGCACCGGAGTCCAGCCGCACGCCCGCCACCCCTCGGTCCGACTCCTACACAGATTACTATCCACGGAACATCAGAGACTACAACTCTGATCCTGGCAATGCGATCTCGAAAAAAAAAAAACTAAAATAAAGGGAAGCTGACACACCGGGCCACACATCTGCAGAGCCGGCCTGTCACAGGACTGATTTACAGCAGGCCGGAGAACAGCAGGAATGCACGCGAGGAGAGGGAAAATGCAGGGCTGACGTCTTGACCCCAGATCCACACATGAGTTTAAGGCTGAGGCTGAATTGTAGCCGCATTTGCCAACTTCGGC
>JAYDZG010000023.1:11011938-11025729 GCA_034509265.1 Microcambeva bendego
GACGATTTTCTCTCACACCCCTTTTGTGCGCCCCAACTGTTTGCACACCCCATATCACCCCGTGCCTGTTTACACCCCGGCTGTCCCGGTCCTAGTTTACACACCGCCGGCAACCGGCATCAGGTGCTAAATCTGCCCTGCGCTCACAATGAGACACAGATAGAAAGAAATATCCGCCGCTCATCCTCTTTGTCGTCCGTCTCTACGGAGACGGCGAGCATAAAGAGCCACATTCTCCGCCGCCACCCCGAGTCGAGGTCCGCGGGCCGAGCACAATGAATCAAAGCGCCATGTGTGTGTGTGTGTGTGTCGGCCCTGAACCGTGCCACACACGCTCGGTGGTTTGGCAACGAGCGTCTGGGCGTAGGGTGGCCCGGCGGGGGGCGTACACGGGAGCTTCACGCCGCTAATCAGGCGCGCTAATTAGATTAGTCGGACTTGTGTAGAGCCAGCGGGTCACGGCACAGCACACTGCCCATAAACACACACCGGCATTTAGTGAGAGGAACTGGCAGAGCTGGGGTGGGGGAACTCACGCCCCTTCTTCACATGCTATTATACTGTGAGAGTCAAAAGTGTTAAGACGTGTCTTTCTCGCCAGGATTCAGGGTTATAATGATTTCTGTGACTGCCGAGAGGGTTAAGGGCCTTTCTCAAGGGCCCAGCAGAGGCTGCATGACAGAGCTGGGATTCACTCTCTCAGTCTTTTAACTGATAGCTCAAAGCTTTAGCGAATAGGCTACGACTTGGTGGTGACAGATGGGTGGAGATGTGGCATCTAATTTATGGACTAGGAAGCCCAAACTATCTTGTGCAGTCCTCTGGGGTATTTAATATTGCACTTCCTCCCTTCTTATTGCATGTGGGGACAAAATACAATAGCATTTTCTTTCAGGCTTTTTACAGCCTTCACATTTAAATTTCTTCCTTACCTTCCTTATCGTTTTAAAGCAAGCATGAAGAGCTGCTTTTTTACCCACTAACCCCAAATCGAGGGCCAGGAGTATATCACAATAGATCTCCAGTAATTGAATAAGTAAATACAAATAAATAGCAATTATCCGATAATGAAATATATAAATATATCCAAGAAATAAATCATATAAACATGTAAATATTTATCCCAAATAAATAATTGCCAATAATTAAATAATGAAATATAAATGAATATTTAAATATTTCTACTAATTAAATTATACATCCCTAATGATTATATATATATATATAATATATAAATATACATTAAATATAAATATGTGAAAATAAATAAATAACCGCCAATAATTCAATAAAGAAATATAAATAAATAAATAAATCCCAATAATAGATAACAAATCTATCTAAGTAGATAAATATACTTTATAATAAATTGTATATTTCCAATCTCAATTAAATAAATATCCAATCAATACATAATTCATCTCAAATAAATACTTTTATTAATATATTAACAATTATTTTTCATTTCATAAACTTAACATAGTTTTAACATCTATTAAAAAAAACTACTTTAAAGCTGACGAATCACATTGAGTCACAAAAAAAAGCACAGTTCATTCAAATTAAATCATTAGCAGCCAAAACAGCTAGCAGGAAATGATGTGCTCAATAACCGGGCGTTATTTTTCGGATACTAATTACAGATTCGAAATGCTGCCCGTCCTTGAGCTCATAATTGGCTCGTGAATGCTCCCCACGGCGCGAAAGTGGCGAGACAAAAAACCAAAACGAGACTCCCGGTTGGGATTCTCACACCGCTCTTGAAGCGGGCGCTGGGAGACGGCGGTCTCGGTGAGCCCACGAGGTCGGAACACTTCCACGATTCTTCTGCGGCTGGGAAGATAAATAGTGGCCTCCACTAAAGAAGCGCCCTCCCCAAACCCCTTACCCCCCCAAAAAAAGTGGGCTCGAGCCCAGAGAGCCAGCGGGGATGAATGGCGAACCCGTGGGAGTGCACCCTCCTCACACTGACACTTCTCTTTTCTTCTCCCAAATTGGGTGCAATTTGCTCGCAGCAGGCCCCCCGCCGCCGAGCCGGGACATTCCGTGGGGCTGGAGGGCCGATCCGTGCCCCCATGAATAAAGAGTGTAAGACTGAGAGAAAAGAGGAGTGAAACAGAGCACTTCCCCTGTCACTTTTACATAATACGGCTAATGGTGTATTTCCTTAAACATGATTCACCTTCGTTAACAGGTGATCTGGCAACCCAAAGTATCCGTACCTTCCACACGACAAAAGATGTGAGTGATCTCGGCCCAATTTTCTCTCGTTTTGAAATGAGGACTCTCAGCTCGGCCCCTTCTGAGCCCTGTGGGCTTTTCCGAGACGTTTCCCACATAACCACTTCATCATGAGCGCAGATTAGCTCCCAAACTCCAAGTGTGTGAGGAATTATGTGATCCTGGCGAGCCTGCCGCCGTCCTCCGACACTTCTTTCTCACACTATTGAAAAGTATTTGAAAATATTTTTTACATCCTGGTACTTTTCTCACCAGCACGTGTTTGTACAGTGGCTGAAAAGTGTGTGTGTGTGTGTGTGTGTGTGTGTGTGTGTGTGTGCTCTCACTTTGTATTTTACATATCTGTGAGACCTGTGGAAAATCTTACAGAGGTTCGAACAGCCACCTGGCTGCGTACAGAAGAGTGAAATTGAAAAAAATAAGACAGAACTGGCAAGATTGAAGAAGCCGATCATGTCTGGTTGTTCTGGATTTTGGATTTCTAAGAAGACTTAAATACATTAAAGAATTTAGTTCCCAATAGTGTATTCCCAATTTTTAGGGAGTAGCCAGAGTTTTTTAAGACTATTAAATTTTATTCTTAGCATTTATTTTACTAAAATATTCCTTTTTAACCCACACAGACATGTGGAGAACATACAAACTCCACATGGAAAGGACCCGGACCGCCCCGCTTCATTTTACAATCACACAGTCATGACATTTTCACTCTTTTTTTTAAAGAAATACTTTTAACACACCTTCTAATGACTTTTCCGATGGTTTGCGAGTTCTAAAACAAACTTGTCTTTTCTGAACCAGCTTCTTTCTTCACACCCTGACCTGTGACCCTCACTTATGTTCTCGAACCGCATGCTCCATATTGCAGCAACAGTTGCCATAGTGCTCACAGATGAAGACAATGTGTTGGCGGCGGAGATCAAACTGATGCCCTTTCTTCCCAGCGGGACCTGCTGTAGTGCTGCATTACAGTGGACAAAGACACACACACACACACACACACACACACACATATATATATATACATTTTGTTGAAACACATACCCATTAATTGTAAAACAAATGTGTGGGAGGATCTATTAGAGCCAGCACAACCTCCCACAGATGCTCATGTGTCAGGCAAGTTTTGGTCATCGTCTTCCACCATCGCTGATCCCATCCACACTGGGGAAGATAACCAGCATGGATGGATGTACATAATCTGTAAGGACAGATTCAGACACATAATGGTTCAGAGTGCATTCCACACCTCATAAACCCACTAAGCCACCTCAACCTTAAGGCTCCAGCTGCTGACAAGTGATATAAGCTCCAACTGATCATTGATGGCTTGACGACTGGATCAGAGCATCTCCAAGACTGCAGCTCTTATGGTCTGCAGTGGTCAGTATCTATCAAAGTGGTCCAAGGAAGAAACAGTGGTAAACCGGCGACAGGAGGAGCAAAGGCTGGATCGTGTGGGACAGAAAGGAGCAAATTCTGTAGCCCCAACTGCTGAAGAACTGAATGCTGGTTCTGATTTAAAGTTGTCAGAATACACTTCATAGTTCCAGGAGGTCCAACACCATATTAGGACAGTGATCATAATGTTATGCCCAAACATGTGTCTGCAACAATTCTTACTGAGTATCTAAAGTTGCCTGTGAGAATTATGTACACAGAACATCTAATACAGTATTTCGTTATGTGTCTGATGCTTTTGTTACCTTGGAGGTTTGACCACTCGACTTGGCGGAAATCATAACGTTCAATCAAATCTGATGCTTTTATGGCACCGAGTCCACAGATTTTGAATAGCGTTGACGTCAGGTTTTTACATGGGCTATTCCAAAAGCTTAATTTTAGTTGGATCAGTGTTCTGGTCAAACACCCGACTGCATCCAAGACCCTTCTAGCTGAGGGTGGAATTTTGAAGTAATTATTTTTTCTGTAAAGCAGCCCAACATAAAACGAGCACTGATATGTTTAACATTCAGTCCAGTACTGAGTATCTCATTAAACTCTACCATTGAGGTTCTGATTTTCTAGCAGAGTCTGTATTTTCTAGCAAATAAGTGACAACTACTGTGAACACAGAATATTGTGTGCTTAAAAAAATAAAATGTAACAAAATATATGTATTAAAATATTACATATTAAATCCTTCCTGGAAAATGAGATGAATCGCCATGACAGCAAATGAATTAGTTCGATTGATAGCCCTAATATATTTACTTTCCATAATGGAATATTTCCAAATTGTTTTTGAATTGAAGAATTCATATTTACATAAATGTATATAATCATTTACACAGATAAAAATGTCCCTCTTCTCATCTGTGTCTGTGTCCAGCCGTCCAGGTGCACGTACTGAAGGGCGACAAGGCGGGCGAGTGGTGGAAGTTCACCATCAACATCATCTCCGTGTACAAGCAAGGCGGCCACCGGATCCGGCGTGGCGACCAGCTCCTGTGGGTGCGCGCCAAGGACGTGGCCTGCAAGTGCCCCAAGATCAAACCGGGCAAGAAGTACCTGCTGCTGGGCTCCAACGACGAGGACTCGCGCGGCCAGAGCGGCGTGGTGGCGGACAAGGCCAGCCTGCTCGTCCCCTGGAAGGATTTGTGGGCACGCCGCCTGCGCAAGTTCCAACAGCGCGACAAAAGGGGCAAGTGCTAAGCCAGCGGGGTCGGACGGGGTAGGGTGTGGGGGGGGGGGTGGTATGGGATGAACGAGCGCTGCTGAGCAGACCGGTGTCGCCAGGCTTCGGTAGGAACTGGTCGTGAAGGAATTCCAGTTTCACAGTCTTCAGCTGTCTGTGTTCATCTTCTTTCAGATCTTGTTTTCGAAACTTTTGTGGATTTTGCAGAGTTTGCACCCGATGTCCCGTAAACAGTATGTAAAGTGTCCATGAATTTCTCTTCATTTCTTTTCCTCTATTTACAGAATTTTGATTTACGTAATTGTCTCGGGTGGAGATGATTTTTTTTTTATCGATGGGTCTGTTTGAAAACCTACTAAGCTGCCTCGCTGCCTTCTCCCTACCTGGCCGGTTGCCTCAGTAAAGAGGATTCTATAAAGCGGCTTATTCAAGCGCACTACTTTTCGATGTCGTTCAAACCAAAGGGATGAGGTTGCATGTCAGCCAACATCTCCCTCCGTGTAGCACACATGGTTAAATGTCAAATTATGATCAATGAACAGAACTCAAGTTGCTCTGCATTCATCCATCAGACTAAAATATCAAATGTTTGCATTAATAATATTCTAAGCTATCACTTTAGGCTTTTCACTGAAGCGCACAAAACATCTTTACTTGTTTGTTTCGATTTTCCACGATGTACTACAGTAACACGATGATTTTGCATATTTAATGAACAATTGAATGCACAAACAAGGTTTGATATGAACATCAGCTGGTTTAAATCAGGTGGAATCTTCCTGGACAAATTAATATGAACCACTACTTGTTTTTTTCTTTTATTTAATTTTTTCACGGTCTGTGATTACCAGTTTGTGTGTAATAAGGCCACATACAGTTTAATACATATTTAATGTCCGTTTAAACTCTACCAACGCAATTCAAATATTACAGTTCATAAAGAAATCATCAGTTTGTAAAAGTCAATGACAGTTTTTTCAACTTATTCTATTTTAGAACTTTGAAATGTATCAAAGTCATAAGACATTTCATAAAAGCAGTGTTCAAAATGAATAATACTATCAAGAGTTTCTTTTCTTGTCTTTGGTTTGAAGGACGAAAATAAAGGGTATAGTGGCAGGAAACCAGATCACTCGGAGGAAACCCCTACAGACATGAGGAGAACATGCAAACTCCACACAGAAAGGACAAAACCCAAGCCTTTGCTATGAGGTGACAGCTATGTCCACCACACCAGTGTGCTGTGCTAATACGTAACACAGGTTGCACTCAATCTCCTGTGTGCTTGTTTTGATAGTTCAAAGGCTAGAGCTTATTTTACTTAGTCTTCTTAGCCCGGTCAACCCACCCAGCAGATACGGTAACCAGTTATTGTTTGCTGGAGGCACTGCCAAGTGTGGCTTCTACATGGCTCCCAGCCAGTGTTCAGTATCTCAGCTGGTCCTGGGAAATAGGGTTTGATCTTCGTCCGGCTATCCGTGAAGACCTTGGAATGTTTTCCCATGTTTGCAGGAATTTCCTACAGGTACAGGTCCCCCTCTCCCCCGTCATGTCCGTGTTTCCACTTAAATCATTTTTTATTATGAGAATGGTTTTTATTACCTATGAATCAGGTGACAGAGGAGGCTGCAGCCTTGTCCTGACAGACATGTTATTTCTTGGTACTTTGTGGAAGGTATTGTACTGTTGTTATCTGTATAGTTGTATAGTTATGTATGTATAACATTATCGAGATTGTATGCGTGTTATTAACCAGAGTTTTAGAACAAAAACGTAACGTTTGGTTTGTTGAGTTTATTAGAAATTATGAATCAAATGTGTACACTACCTGAGCTCATCGGATTCATGATTTATTTCTGTATTATACACAAATGCCAACACACAAGTCCAAACTCTTCCTGCTCTGAACTCTGAAACTGCCTCAGAACTGAACCTTAACTTCACTAATGGATGTACAGAAATACAATAATGTTACGTTTAGAAACAACAAGCCTGGATGCTCATGGACATTTTCTTCTAATTCTTCAGCTATTTGGAGAAACATTCTTCCGAACAGGTTTTAAAGACCTCACTATTGTTGATGTTCCACTTGTAAATGGCATTTAGCTGTATTCTTTGAAATTAAGCTGTTTTGTCCTGTAATGCATACTAATATATAACAGTTCTCATAAAATGAATATATTTAATGATACCTGAATTTACATGCTTTGTTTCCTTTTGTTTATGTTTTTATGATTATTGCGAGAACGATGTGTTTAGAACTGTTTGTAACAAATGAAATAGAAAGAAATGTGAGATTATTTTCAATAAACACAGACAAACCCACTTTCTGTATCTCATCTATTGTACTCTTAGTGTGTCTGGTTAAGCTTGAGGAACTTGAAAAGGGTCAATTCGTAAAGGTAAATATCAAGTAGTATCATTGATGTCATAAACTATAGGAACCCACATTCCTAGGGTGTGTTTGAAAACCTACGAAGCTTTCTTGTCTACCTACATGCATTCTATACAAGTAGAGATGATTCTAATAAGTCCTTGCAAGCAGAAAGGTTATTTGAACCCTGCTATGGTGATTATAAGCTAACACAGTTAGCATTGTGCCATTCAAACCAATGGGTCGAGGTGGCACAACACACTAACATGTCAAAAAACGTCTCCCACCTTGTACTGAGAATGCTTAAACATTTTTGATAAGCCCAAAATTGCAAATAAATACACTTTAATGATTTATTTAGGGTAAAAAGAGGGAGATTTCAGTATTATATAAAACAGTACATAATCATTTTTGCTGATTGTAACATTAGTACACAACACACATCTTTCATGATATATGTGTAAGTATTTAATATGTGCAAAGTTGTCACTGCCACAGAGATGTATAGTCAAACATTTCCATATGCTGCCATCCTCCTGGGAAGCCTGTGGTTATTTCTGTGAGACAATGCCAGACCTCATCTATAGGCATTTGAAGACAGAGTGTGTGTGCTTCACTGGCCTGCCTGCAATGCAAATGCATCAAGCAGGAATGGGTGAGAATTTTACTTGCAAAACTGCAACAATTAGTGTCCTCAGTTTCCAAATGAATACAAAATAGAACAGTGAAAATGTAAATATTTAATTTGTATCTCCTAATCTATTTTTACAAAATGTCCAAACTTTACTGGAAATGGCTAATTATAAGGATACCTGAGTGTAAGTTTGTTGGAAATCCTATCCCAATACCTAGGACATTCTGCTTTCCTAATTTTAAACAATAACACAGCTGTTTTTTTGACATAATAAACCCAGAATTCATTAATTTGGCCAAGTCAAACTTTCTACAAGTGCCAAGTCAGAGACTTTTTAAATACATGGCAGAGAATTTGTGTAAACCATAATTGTCATAGCAGGCCTTTCTGATCTGGGACTTTGCTGGATCATTTGCTTTGGCTTCAGTCAACTCTATAAAACGTGAGGGCATCCAGGACAGAGTATTAAAGTATAAAGTGTTCCTGTGCAGAGATGTGGTGTAGCTCCGTCCGTGATACATCAGAGCACTGTTAAGGTCAATAACATAGCTGATAGCAAACACACACAATGGTCCTGAGGAAAATAATCAGAAATAATCTGACACAATCTCCAGCCCAGATTGTTAAATTCTGCTACATATACTCACACACCGTCTTTTTTAAAACTGTGGAAACTTCATTTGGGTCGGTTGTGGATGCCAATGTTATTGCTAAGGATCTCGGTGACCAGCACCTCTGAAACCTGAGCTGTGTGGCTCTGAATGATGCTATTGTGTGACGCTGTAACTGGAAGAAAGGTAGGTGCTGTTATCAAAGCAGGTAAATCTTTATGAGAGCCACAAGACTTTTGGAACAACATCTGAGTGTTGGGATTAAGTTGAAGCCCTTACATGTCTCAGAGCTTTTGAGCATCAGTTACCAAGCTTGCTTCGCATTTAGAAGGATTTGTAACTCTAATAAGGTCTGATCATGTCTACAGGTGGCGGATTCCTGCTGGAATTAGTGTGTATACATAGACACACTGACAAATATAAACACTTTCGTACAATATTTCATAAACCAATGACCAAAAATATTGTAAAATCACTGTGTTTATATTATATCACTATAGCACAACCCCCACAACTGTGTTGGGCCCTTGAGCAAGGCCCCTAACCCTCAATTGCTAGCAGTGTCAATGTAAAAGATGTCTGCTAAATGCTAAAAATGTAAATGTGTGGTAAAACATAACTGTGAATTGAATGACCAAATTGATTTGAAATAATATGGTATGTATAGTCAAACATTTTACTACATAAATAATTAAACTAAGTCGAAGACAATTTCGAGCACACTGTGAACAAGGCTATTGCGTGTGGATTGAAACACAGCCCTCCACTGTGAGCTCTTCGGCAAGCAACGTCAAAACAGGTTACACCTAATACTTTACGTCTTTGGATTTTACACAAATATTTAAAACAGTTGTTTAGTTAATATCGATATAATGATGTTATAGTAATTATTTTATTAAGAGTCTGTTTACTCGCATTTTCAAATTGCAGCTTTGACCATGCGCAGTAATAATCACCCTGTGTATTTGGTGACTAGAGCTGGACATTATTTGTTAATTTTTGTAAAAATATTTCTGCTTTTTTACTATGTTAATTTTATGACGAGTTGGTGTAATTACTGTGAGAAAGTATATTATTTAAACAACACATCGGCCAAAATAGGCATTTAAAAACGTACGAGGTTGCCAAATATCCACTTACTAAACCTTAATAATCTATGCGGTAGTAATCTTAGTAATCTATGATGTTTAATAAATAATCATAATTTTCTTTTAATTTGTGCTTTTATTAACTTTATTACGTATAACAAAAGTTTAAAAAATAAGCACTTGTGTTCAATTTTGTGTTTAATAAAATGATTTTAGTAAAACATTTCTTAAACGGGTGAGCTATTGTTCCTCAGACACTCTTTTATTAATGTCTGATCAAAACTAATTCAACTTATCTTATTTTTTACATGCTTACATATTACAAAGGTAATGGTAAAGCTAAAGGTAATTTAGTTGCATACAAATAATTATTAAATAACATGTTTTCACAAGTAAATAACATTCAAACCTGACATATCTAGGTGTGATTGACATTTTCAAGCAGTAAATGATCTTATCTAGAAACTAAAAAAATATTACAGGATTCTTTTGCTTTTTGGAACGTTTCTATACAAGAGAAACATGTTTGTTTGTTTCAGATCTTGCTAAATAGATAAGAAGCTCTAGATTTTCTGTCGAGTCTTTGGTGAGGTTTCTGAAGTATGGGCAGAATTTGGAAGGAAATTGGCTTCTTACTGGTGTACTTACATAGATGATATTAGCAGTATGCGTGCATGATCTATAATCATTGTGAAATAAAAGTGTGACTTTCAGTTGTCTACACACTTGGTGATATAGGGTGTATAACAATGTGCCATACACAGTGAACTAAATGTGTGTAAAGTTAAACAATGGCTATCTTAAATCTATCTAGTAATTTGCTTTTCAAAGGTCTTTCTGTTTGAGAAGAGACTGGATCATTCTGTATATCACCTAAAGAAGAAAGCGCAGCACCACTTGAGCTTCACACCACCATGGGGACCCACGATGAGTTCTGCGGCTTGTCTTAGACTCACAGCCAAGATGAGATTCTGATGAGAAGAACCTTGGCGACTCTGTTTGAGTCCTTCACTGAGAACCTTTCAAATCTCCTCGACTCGTTCCCCCTCCTCAGGCTACACAAGAGGACTGTTAATTTACCCGGAGTGTTTCTCTCTGGCTTTCTCACCCCGGTGCCTTGTGGGAAGTGACTCCATGAGAGACTTCATTTAACTTCTCATAGCCGAGAATCCGACGCTAATTTGATGACTTTCTTTTCTGTTAAGATAGAAGAGAGTCAGCGTTAGGTTTTATGTGTTTTATTTCAAGGGGTCTCTCTTTCTCTTGGCAATGGGGTATTGTGGTGCTTTCAGTTTGGGCCCCTCATCTGCAGTATTAACCCTCTGTAAATCAAACTCCTGCCATCTCAGATGTTGTTTTGTTTGCCTTCGAGCTGATGATTTTCATGAGAACGGCCATGCTTGCTGTTTTCTCACCCGAGTGTTTGTCAAAAGGCCCGCATCGAGGGCTTACGCAAAAGGATCAGTCTGACATTTTCACATGAGGGGTGAAATTTAAATATGGTTCAGTCATTCCCTTCGAATGATGGTAGACTACATAACCAAAAGCACTTTTGAAATTTATCAGACATGTTTAGAGGGTTAAAGGCCTTGTTTAATGGCCTACTAATGGCAACCTGGCAGCAGAGAGGCTTTTTGATTACTAGTCCAGTTCCTTAACCTCTAGGCTGCAGCTGTCCTCCTTTACAGACACTCCTTGTGTCTTTATTTGAAACAAACAAAATTCCTCCAACTTTGTTTCAACAGTTTAGGGAATTCCAAGCATAGTCTAAAAAACTCCAGTGGCTTCCACAGAACTCCCACCTAGACACGACTGAACAACTTTGGAATCGATTGGAATGTAAACTGAATTGATTCTTAACATCCTTGCCCGATCTAGCAGATGCCCTTTTTTAGCACATGGACACAAACTCCCACAGAGACAGTCCAAAATCTTGTGAAAAAGGACTTACCATTCCATTTACATAATGCATCAATTCATCAATTTATTAATTCATAACTTACCAGTCTATGCTGGCTAGGACAGCTGAGGGTACAGCTGGGTGCAATGTGTGAATCAATCCAAGTGTGAATTTTGCTTCACAGCTTCTGCTTTTAGAACCATGATCATCTTGTTATTAGTATGGGATCTGCTTGAAGGCATCTAGATAACTTTCATGCCCTTCACATTTCCACTTTGTTATCTAGAGCAAGTCTCAGAGCACCCCCAAACCTCCTGAAGTTCCCCCTCTGAAAGATAAATGCCCCTTGATTTAATGGAGTCCGAATCACACTAGGATTTGGAGTGGTGCATACTCACCATTTAACACCTTCATCATCTCGGCGTCCTGCTTTCTTTCATCCTTCCCTTCATTCCCCGAGTCTCATTCTCTCCTCCAGCACTAATTTCTTGCTCTCAAGACAGGGTGACAAAGACGTCTCTTATGCACGTAAGAGTGGCCGAGAAAAGCAGACAGAGCTTTAGGGTGTTTTTTTTGCTCTCATTAACATCACCATGAAGGGTTAATCCACTTCACCAGAGGGGATTTGTGGGTCATATGTGTGGGTCACTTCTCGACTATTCATATTCCAAGGCCAAAAATAAACAATGACCTAGAGAATTCGTTAATTTGTCTTCATTTCTGTGGGTGTGAATGGTCTTGGTCTTCTCATTAGCAATCAGCCGTCGGTAGGTGAATAGAAGTAAAATATATAATTTATTTTAAAGACAATAAAGGAAAAACTCATTGAAATTTAAATTCATTCAATATTCTGGAATGTCTTAGTGTTCCTTGTAGTAAGTAGAGTTTGTAAAACACACCCTATCCAATGTAGCCAAAATATGTGGGCAACTTGCTCCACAAGTCTCCACTGACATTTAAAAAGGTTCCTCAAAGGCTCTATGTAGGTTTTTTTTATTTCTTTAATTTAAAACATTATAGTGAGACCAAAGCTCTGTATAGGATCTTGGTGGGCCTACAAAGTAACAAGAGGGTACAGATATTGACTAGACATGAGGCCTAAAACAGGGTTTCAGGACCCTGAAAGTGTGCCGAACCCACGTATGGTACCACCTCGGTCCAGCATCATTATACAGTATGACATTCCTAAAAGTCTCCCTTACAATGTTTGGGTTCTAGGCAGCTCCTTATGTCCTAAATAATTCTAGTCTATGTTTTCAACCTAGTATGACTTTCTGAAACCTTCTCTTTCTGTATCTTACACAGAACATTTAAATGTTCTTTCTGCCATTATTGTGAAAGCAACCCAAGAGCAAATAAAAAATCACAACAATAGGGTGATTATTTTTCATCCTTTCTCTAGCGATGCCTGTCTGATTCATTTCAAAACTATACATTAATTTTATTGCATATTGGCACTGATGTAAGGTGCCCATCAGTCCAACACAGTGTTTGGTGACTTTGACGTCTGGGATCTTCAAATAAACCCCTGCTGGGAGTCATGGAGACCAGGAAGAGGAATTAACCACAATATTAGTCGACCTTCATCCTGTTGTTTCTCCAAACCTGCCTACCGAGGGGCCTCCGCTCCCCTGTAACCAGGGTCCCCCGTCTTAACAATGCGGGCATTTCCCTCCCAGCGACTGTGCACTGGACGACCGCGTTTGTTGAGCAAACAAGACCCGATTCTGCCAAAAGAGGCTTTGCTCCTTCCCACATTCCGACATTACTTGCCGGCTTTATCTTTTGCTGTCGTCCTGATTTCTTCACCTCTGCTTCTGACCGTACAGGACCAGGAGCAACCGAGTGGCCTCGTTTGTTAGTCATGTGTTTACTTGTGGGCAGCTTGGAAGCCAAGCCGATTGCATCATTGTTGGAAAAGCTAAGGAGGCTCTGGATTAAAAGTCAGAAACTCTGAACGGAACACAACTCATTAGTGTAAATGTTTGACAAACTACTGAAACAATGTTTAGTTAGTGATGCTAAGTAAAGTTTAAAGCATTTAATATACAATTATGTGCATTTTAAATGGTGCCGTTTTAAATGATCAGCAATGCACAGATGTAAATAAGCCAGAGTTCAAATTTTAGATTCAATTTTACACCAATGGTGTGACACAGCAGCAAACATATAGTAGCACACCAGAGCTGGGATCTCGATAACATCGTATCAAATCTCGACTGAGCAGCCACATTTGCAATGATTGGGCTGTTGTTCATTTATGGAGGCGGGGGGGGGGGGGGGGGGGAGTATGGTGACAAGGGGG
>JAYDZG010000023.1:11026026-11039551 GCA_034509265.1 Microcambeva bendego
TCAGCAGCAGTTTTCAAAGTACCATACAAAGTAGCACCCAAAGCAGGCTTCACAAACTTTATTTGTCAGTGATAAATGTACGTCATGCACACAGATTTTCCAGTGTAGATTTTAAGACCTACCGCTCGTACAGGAAAATACATCTTTCATATGGATAAGACAGGTCTGTTGAGAAAGTGCAAGCGCCAAAAACGCCCACAAGAGACGATTTATCTAATGCAGTTCATCTGAATTGAACATTTATTTTGGAACATGGA
Organism: Microcambeva bendego; assembly: GCA_034509265.1. Classification (NCBI taxonomy): domain Eukaryota; kingdom Metazoa; phylum Chordata; class Actinopteri; order Siluriformes; family Trichomycteridae; genus Microcambeva; species Microcambeva bendego. The sequence goes on from JAYDZG010000023.1 coordinate 11,026,284, forward strand.
AAGAACTAAACCTGTCAAGCGAAACAGACTCACCCTTTTCACTGAAGTAGGGATGGATGACAGCACAAATAGACAAGTCAAGTTTGGGTGTGGTGCCATTTTCTTTGGGTGTGGTTCTTGAAATATTTAGGAAAGGGTTTGATCAGGAAAGGGTGCTTGGTTAAAAAAGACATGACTAAGACAACAATTAAGTGTACACCATCAACAATGTTGCTTTTCAAATTGCTGACACAGTAGACTGTCTAAACCATTGAGGGTTAGGGGACAATCTTTTGATTGCTAGTCTAGTACCTAACTGCTATGCTACAAATACACCAGCAATAAAGCTATTACATGTATAGCAAAGATTTTCTTAATAAAATGCTGTCAAACTGGATTGGAAACTGCCCAAACTGTCCTTTAACCCATATGATTGAAAAAAAGCAAAGATATTTTTACAGTTTTTACCTTGTAACATTTTTTGGTAAAAATACAGTACATATGGCCATCCAGCCACTGTTAGGTCCTTGAGAAAGGCTTAAACCTCTCTGCGTAAGAGACACAGTACAATGGCTGACCTTGTGCTTTGACACCAGCTTCTAAACGAGCTGGGACATATGAAAAAAGAATGCTGGACCCTGGTGTAAGGTGAGTGAGGTAGGATTCATAGCAAACACGACCATCAAGGTGGTTCTTCAGATGATTAACAGGGTTCAAGTACTACTTGGAAGTCTTGAGCATGCTCTTTCAACCACTGCTGGACATTTCTAGCTATGTGACTTGACACATTGTCTTGCTGGACATTTTTCCCAGCATGTAGGGGTGTGCATGATCTGCAAAGATGAGCTACGCTGCATCTGTCGGAAGTAAGAAGCTGTCATAATAATATGACTCGATAGTGTCGAATAAGCATATTTAGCTGACGGAACATTAAACCGATTTTCTTCGTACATTGCTTTGAGTCATCGTTCAAATCTGTGCATGAATGAATTTTAAATTATGTGTTGGGGCCAAATTGTTATCTCGCCAAATAACAGGAAAAATATTATTTCCTGAATATCTGAAAGTTTGGGTCACTGACACTCAAATGTAATCACTAAAAAAGCATTGCAGACAAACAGAGATACTTCCCACATATGAAAACAAGTCTGGGAAATGACAAACTATTTGGGAAGTTAATGCAATCAAAACACGGGTAATTAGAGGTGCTCAAGGGACGATGTGCATTTTCTTGGAATAAGTAGGCACTACATCTTTACGCATTCTTATAATCTCCCTGAGGCTTCGACAGCCATCCCTCTGCACTGACACGATAATGCAGTGTAACAGATATTATTCATAATTCTAATCAGCAGCGCTGCCTGACAGAATGCTATGCAGACGTTTCTTGATAGCTCAATCATCTGGTTTCTGTTTTCCAAATGGACCATCCATGGAAAGCTCTTCGGCGTTGATTCCCATCCCCTCTAGCTACCACGGTAAGTGTGATTTTATTGTTTAACCCAAGCCAGACCTCCAACCCGTATGGATTCCATCTCTGAACTTGGCAGGAAACTTCTGCGTTTACTGCATGACGGGTGAGCTGACATGCAGCCCGTCTACATGCCTAACATAACGCTACCTTTATGCATGACTGCATCGAAAAAAGAAGACAAGAACACAAGGACCAGCAACACAAGAGCCCAGAGAAACCTGCAGAGTTTTAATAATAGCCTCCAGTTGATAGCTCAGTTTTGTCTGGCTGGGGTAGGTGACATGCTCTGGTTAACCTGTCGACTTTTGGGTGGTGAATAGTGCTGTCAGTGGATGGTTAGCAGAGATAGCTGATGAAAGGATTCCAACCCTGTCTTGTCAATCCAACAAAGGGGACAAAAACACAAATAGCAGATCCATATGTACAGAAATATGCATTCGCATTCAGTCCAAAGCACCATTACAAGACATTTTGCAGATTATTTAGTCAAGCAGCTTCCCAGCTGTGACAAAATACAGTGGCAGCAAATTAAGGTTTAAGGGTTTTGCTCAAGGATCCCAGAGTTGCAGCTTGACAGTGATGGGGCTTGAATCTTCCGATTAAAAATTCACTACCTAAAACACCATGTTGGTGTAGAAGGATATTCCACCAAAATCGAGATTATGAACACAAGATTCGAATCTCGGCCCTGCCACCAGTCAGACTATGTGCCCTAGGGGTCTTCAAACTCTGTGTAAGGACCTTGGTTGTGTAGCATGGGTGACGACATCAACTTTGAGGATAAAATGTTCACTTGCTGCTTGATATATCCCACCAAACATCAGGTGCCCTGATAAAGAGATAATCATTGTTATTTACTTCCTCTGTCAATAGTTATAATGTTATGAAAGAAATTTACGGGAGACATCTGGCCCCAGAATTATTTAGGAGGTTCTTTATGCTATTAAATAAAATTTCACAAGTTCTCGTGTTGCTCCCTTACTCGTCGTTCCTGTGTAGGCGTGAACATTATCTCACTCTCTCACACTCCCTCGTACCCTATTCCAAATGACCCAGAGCTTAGCGATGAATCAGACGTTGCTTTTGAGACTGTGCATGTCTTTCTTCCCTGAGAAAGTGGAGGCAAGACTGACGAGGTGAAGGAAAGGAGCGGTGAGAAATCAATCGCCAACGAGCCTGGTTCTCCAGAGCTTTAGGAGGAAGAGAGTAAAAAGGCTCTTCCACTTTAATCCAGTAGTGACCTGTAGGAAGTGATCCTGATGAATGCTGGCAGATGGGAGAACGATGCCGTCACCATCTCCATGCCTGCCCCATGGGACCGGGCTAGACTAGGCATGAAAATCTTGGAATATTCCAGTTCCACTTCGTTGGTGCCATCGAGAATATTTCTTCCTGGCTCGTTCCAGGAAGCTCCCAGCAGGAAATGTTTCATTGAGTAAACACACATTTTACTTCTTCTTTCCTCAAGCTTAGCAGAAGGATCTCCAAGGATCCGTTTATAAGTCAGTCATAGCTGCTACTTGATTCATTATGTGAAGGTTTTCCTTTTACTCATTCTCTCCTGTTTTGAGTTGTTTAAAGTCGAAGGACGTTAAGTGTTTTAATATAAGGCACTAAACGCTTCAACCACAGATTATAAACCAGCTATCAACCCTGAATGTTTGCAATCCCGGACTTTCAAACATTAAACTGAACATTAAGCTCCATGTAGGGCACATTGCTCATCATTAGTGACCCACCTGAATGCATGACCATGGTGATCATTTTGATTCTCACCACTGATGAAGACCCCCACCCCTGATTGGGGAGAGCCCAATCTCCCTCAGACACATGAGCAGTACCCATCTGCATATTTTCACCTGCATGAGGTGAGTTCTCATACCGATCCATTTCTCATCACCCTGATCAGCATTATTCCTATGTTCTGAGCAGACACCATCAATCAATTTGATACAATGTATTTGAACTCCCTGCTCTGGTCTGCTAGCATATTTTGAGCATCCTAAGCCTGACATTCTGGCCCAGGGACTTAACAGTTTCAGTTTACATTTGTCACCATGTAGAATTGTGTCCAAGAACGGCACAGGGCTAAATTTATTCTAGCATATTCCAGTAAACTTTTTCTGTTCTTCTTGTTCAAGAGTAGTGTGTATCTGGGAGTAAGTTCTTGGTGATCCAACCTCAGGCAGGTTTGTAGTAACACTGGGGGTTTTCTTGATGACCTGATGACATTTTCAATGCCTCTGGACCAAACCTTGGGCTTCCTTACAGTGCCCGACAGTTCTGCGAGACCTTCAAAATTAACAATGGTGTTATCAGCAAATTGTTATTTTATATGACATACTGGCCACTTTCATACTACTTGTTGCAATTTTAGTATCAAAGGTATCTGTGGTGAGGCACAACTATGGAAATAGCCTTGTCTACCAACATGTGGCTTCTTCAAAAATTATAGACCCTGCTTTCTCTTGAATCGGTGTAGGAAGAATCCTGAGCTAGAACCCCAAATTCCTCTGTTTCCTCCAGGGCTCATTTCTGTTTGCAAAATACGAGTATGAAAATATACTCACTTGGATCCTTAGAAAAATGTGTCTGGCATTTTAGCATGGAGCCAAAGCCGTTCCAAAGCTCCAGCCAGAGTTCTAAAAGGTCTTTCCGCCATCTAATCTTTTGCAATTGCTTGTCAAACTAAAGTCATTAATTTAAGGTGTGGTCCGCACTTCCAAAAGCCTCATAAATCCCGTCTATAAAGAGAAAAGAAAAGTACATAAATTTGAGCAGTGTATGGTAGTTACAGAAAATCTAGTTACAGAATCTACCATCCAATATTTGCCATCAATTTTTTTTAGATTGAAGCAGTTGTTTATAGAGTTAATAAAGGCTGTTTTTTCATTAGCCAAAGAGTACAAAGGCAACACTATAAATAAAAAATAATAGCAAGCCCAAAAATATTAGTGCAGGCAGGACAAAATGGAACAGAACTGATGGAAAGAATGAGAACGTGATTGCAGGAGCAGTTCACATGTCTTGTATGAGAGCCAAAAACAAATTTACATTGCTTGAGATCATCCCAAGCCTTGCCATCAATTTTAAACGACATGTTTCATGTGAAATAGGTGGCTGAATTGGATTCTGTTATAGATAGGCTTGATGTTGTAGTGATTCAGGGCAAAAGATCATGTTAATCAGGTCATCAGTGGGCAGCATTTGGAAGACACTTGTGAACTGATGTAGGATGCTAATGGTAATCCAATGTTGCCACTTAAGGTCAGCAGATGTATTTTATTTATTTATTTTTTATTGATTTATATAATTTAGCGTAGCCAATATGTTGCTGGGAATTGGCATCCACTAAGGGTGTAAATTCAACTCATACACCCTCCCTAAGACGTGTGCTGAAAGCCTTTTTGTTCACCCATACCCAGTGCATGAGTATACAGCAATTATTAGGGTTTATAAGCCTTGCTCAAGGGCCCAACCATGAGATGCGCTAGCAGAATTAAAATAAGTAAAGGCACACGTTGTTATTGCTGTAACGGCCTTCGTCGTAGCAAAAATGACTCCATGTCACTACTTTTACACAAGTTACATTGATCTGAGAAGAATAACTAGATTTACAAATGTGAACTATTCATTTGAGGATTCTTTATATAAAGCCCACTACAGTCCATTATATGATTTATGGATCCATATGTTGGCATAACAACAGAAAAAAATCATGGCAGTTATTAAGCCGCCTGAATAAGATGTTAGTTTCATAAGGTCAGAGTTGCATGGGTAATGCGATGTAGCCAGACACCGAGGTCAGAACGTGACTCCTACAGGTGTGTGCACTTCATATGGAACAGATAAATTCTGGATTCTGGGGTTTCTTAAATACCTCACGTCACATTTGCCATGAATGAATCTTAGGTGGGAAAGTACTGAATGCTTCGGCAGTATTTTCAGCCTGGCAGATGAGTTAGTTAATCAGAGTAAAACGATCAATTACTGGATATGTAACACATAATGTCTGGAGCGGCCCGAATGAGAGATCAGTCTGTCTGAGGAAGCACCAGTGTAAAAAAAAATCCTGCATCTGGTCTTCAGAAGTCTGCACACATGTGGGCCCATTAGTTCCACCTCCAGTGAGGTTGGGCCCTGATCTGTTCCCTCTCAGGGGTCTGTCGGGGTCCTTGGAGTCTCCCCGGAGACCTATTACCAAACCAGCACCAGAACTTGAGCGAATAGCCGTCTTCTTACTCAAGGTCCGACTGTTTTTTATGGCGAGTAATTCCCCCCCTGCATCCCCTTAGCCATTCTTTAGAAAGCACTTCAAAGAGGCGTGCAGCCTGTCGCCTTCTTTCCCGCTAAGCCACGTAGCACTCGCTTACTCATAACAGAAGTCAAGAGAGAGAGAGAGAGTATGATGGAGTGAGCAATAATGACAGCTTTGAAGAAGGGCTTGGTGAGGTGTTAGAACAGGAAACTGGAGGGGAAAGTTGGAAGCGATGCAATGCCAAGGCGCTCCGTCCAGCGACTGTGGCTTTTACCGTAAAACCCTTCATCCGTCAGTCGCAGTAAGCTTCACGGTAAAGTCATTCACACCGGAGCACGAGTTGTTGCAAGGGTCACATGTTGGTGAAAAAAAATCACACAAGGAACGAGAATTTCACAGCTCGTACTATTGATTTGGTTTGGATAGAGATTTGAAACGTTCACATGTGAGGCACCTGAGAAACATTTCCAAAAAATGCCTTTCTAATTACATTTTGATTGTGTTGCTGATATTGCTTTTAGTCTTTAAATATACAGTATGTTATTGTATAAGGCAGTGTTTTTCAAACTATTAAGGGATACGGCCTTGCTCAGGGGTCTAACAGGGGCAGCCTGGTGATGGTGGGGCTTGAATCGGCAACCAGATGATCGTCCATCACCTTAAACACTGAGCTACGACATATTATTTTCTTCTCTTTGACTTATGTTTCTGGCTCCTCACTGAAAACCCCTGGTACAAGGTATGCTACATTGCTTTTTGCATGTGTGTTTGAGACTGTGATTCAGTACCCTAATTTATCAAAATGCATAAAGATTAATGGCTGCTCAAGCCGCCAGCAGGAGTAGTATACAAATGATGTTGATCTCTGTACATGCTCCATACACACATTCCTGAAATGAAAACAGGAAGTTACCACCTAGCTAAAAACGTGTTTGCAAGTTGCAATGTCTGCATGAAGGAGAAAAAAAATGCTTTTCTTTTTGATGGAAAAAGTTTGACATTTAAGATGGAAGTAGCTGTGCGTTATGCTTAGTGGTGCAAGGATCTATTATGTTAGATCACCCCTGCTATGATCCAGGTTTAAATCTTGGCGATACAATCAGCATGATTGGCTGTCTGAGGGCGTGGGATGACCAAAGCCCTGTGATGGATTCCCACCCTGCTCAGGGTATTTCTTCACTTTTAAGGTTATGTAATGGAATACTGAGGTCAAGAAATAAAGACAGGATGACTTCCTTCAGGATTCAGTCCTGGGATTGAATTTTCTGTTTTGGGGTCCAGTAGTGGAATAGTATAACTTGAAAAATGGTTAAATATGATTGAGGTCATGACTTGAGATCCTGAACTGATGACAGGACCTCCTCCAGGATTTTTCATCTTATGATTGGCGCCCTGTCCAGTGTATTCCTTCTCTACAGCAGTGATTCCCACCAGAACCAGATCAGGATAACTTAAAAAATGAATGTCATTTCTCAAACTTGTACACATAACTGCAATAATTCTACCTACCATACACTTTTAATAATGACTGATGACGTGCTTTTGACTTTGGCTAGCTCGCTGGCAATAAGTCTATAAGGTGAAAGCTGCATTACAGATGTGCCTACTCGTCAAGGTTAAGTGCGTCCGAACTTTAACCTTCCTCCAGCTTAACCTTTTTTTGAGACCCAGCCAGTCCGACTGGAACTCGAGGCGAGCTGACATTAGCGAGCAATCGCAGCTCAGAAATTTTCCATGCTTTTACAAGAGGACGTAGACAGCCATGACTTGATCGTGTGGCCATATTTCTGTGTGAGTAGATTTGTCTTTGGCACACATTCGAAGCTTTTGTGAAAATATCCAGACCCAAAAGCCAGCAGCTCTCAGTTCCTGTCCAGCCTCACTATGTTCCTCTCGTGTTTCGTCTGGATCCTTTTATTTTTCACTTCATTTGCTGTTCGGCCATAAAAGCGTTTTAATTATGTTGTGTTTTGCGAAAGTTTTTTCTATTGCTTTTAATGATCCTTCCTACTGAACGATGTTCTGATACAACTTTAATGAAAGAACAAAGATCACGTCTGAACGCAGTTCCTTTGGTCGCTTGATTGCCCTGATTAAGCTCGCTGATTAATGGATCTTGTTCAATTCACAATTCAGCATGAACTTCAGCCTGATAGGCGATGAAAAGTTGGGTGGACCAGACCAGAAAGGAAAATAAAACAAGGAACGTCAGGATAATAGGACAACATTAGTAGAAGTAAATAGAGTAAAGCTAAAATCAGAAATGACTCGACTTGTATAACAAGCTCGGGCAAACAGAAGGACTTCTGGGAAGCAAAGGGGGGACTGCGAGGTAGCAGAGGTTATCCTCCAGCTGAGGAAACACTGAGGCTGGCAGCAATGGCTTGTTTGTGGTGAATCTCAAATCCCAGGCCAAAGAAAATGTTTGGGTACGATGCCCCCGCAATAAAACCCTCAGTCAACAGGGGAAATTAGGGTTTGACCTACGCATGTAATCACCCTTCCTGTTTTACAATACATTTCTGTAGAGCAGATAGTAGATGCTTATACTCACGTCTGCTTGTCATTAATGAATCTATCATGTCCTTTTACAAATACATTGTATGAATAAAAGTATGTGGATACCTAAATGTTGGACAAAACATTACATAACCACTGACAGATGCATCCACTGTTAAGATTTGGAAGTTTCTTCCTAGTGTTATGTGTCCATTCAATCAAGAGAGCATTTTTGGAGTCAGCTAATGGTATAGTTAAACTGGCAGTCATGATCTGATGGCAAGACATTCTCCATAGAACAAGCATGACCATCCAGGTGGTCCCACGGATGCTAAGTTGGGTTCACGTCAGGGCAATTACGAGTAGTACTTGGTAGTTTTGCTCTTCAACCAGAATTGGACAGTTAGTCCAATGTGATCAATCAGCAATAATTTCTTTAAGAAAAACAAATACATAAAAAATTGAATGTGAGCAAATATTTTAAATACATTGAATTCATGATTGTAATGAACTTTTAGGGGCTGATATTTTGGGGATCTTTCCTGACACATTGTGTCAGATTGGCAGCACGGTGACTTGGTGGGTAGCACTGTTGCCTTACAACAGGAAGGTCCTGGGTTCACTCTCCAAGTGAGGCAATAGGTCCCTTCTGTGTGGAATCTGGATGCTCTCCCAGTGTTTCCTCTGTTTACTCTGGTTTCCTCCAACAGTCCAAAAACATGGCACCAGATAAACTGGAGACATTAAATTGGCCTGTAGGTACCTAGCCACTAGTAAAATCTGTGCCAGGTCAATGAGGTGTGAAGACACCTGGGAGCAAACCTCGAAATCGAACGGGACAAAGGCAGAGGAAATAAATAGACTCATTGTGTCAGGTGCTGTTAAAACCTCATCTCTTCAGACCTTTTGACGTGGAACGATCCGCTCACATAATCCGACACGTAGGATGTTTCAACAGGGTGCTACCACCAACCTGAGCCATTGTTCAGGTCAGAAACACAAGCAGCCCATTGAGTGACAAGGGCATCACGCTCTGTTCATCTCCTTTCTCTCTGGCGACTCGTCTTTCCTTTTAGCCTTTTCTTTAACAATCAGAATTCCTGCCAGACTGTTTTACAAACTTGCCCATTCATCACATTTGCTGTGATCTTGCACACGAATGCATGTACACAGGCGTAAATGCGAGCTGGAGCGGACAGCGTTCCTCACTTCACAGTTCTCATTCTCGGTTGGCAAGTGGTAGCCAAAGAATTCCAAAAAACTTTGATTCGCTTCAGGAAGACAGCACAGGTACTCACATATCTCAACCTTAACGGCAGCACTGACTGTACCATTAAACATTGTCTGAATGTAGCAGCAGGACACTTTTATGAATCTGTCATCGAGTCAAACACAGCGTAAATCCTTTTTAATTCTCTCCAGTGTTTGGTAATTCTATGCTAATGGACCAAAATTCCATCATTCACCAGCCGGCTACAGGTGGCAAAGTTGATTATGGATTTCTTACATAATAAATCACAGTGTAGCTCAGTGTGGGGCCTGGTTCTTGGCACATGTAATGCCACAAGATGTGCCATACTGGTAGTATTCAATTTATAACAGATGCTGTATGAGTGATATTAACAAAGCTGAATTATAATTATTTATAATTTCTTTGCCATTTTTTGTAATTGATTTGCAAATTAGGTTTTAGTATTAAAATTGTTATAAAAAAATGAGAAAAAAATAAGAGGTCACTTAAAAATTATCACTTTTTTTTAGTTTACGATAGTTTAGTACAATAGTTTAAATAGAACTAAAGCAATGCTGCTCATTTTTGTCAAACTAACTCGTCTCTTATTTTTTCCATGACTTTATAATATATTTATATAGTTGTTATTGATATTTTTTGATATTCGTGGTTCAGAATTAGCGGACAGTAATTTGCATATTTTTTCCCATGGAACCTAACTGACATTAGTTTGGGGTAACAACAGTACAGAGATATAAGTCGGTCTAGGGGTTAGTATTACGTAATAGAGATCTCTAAAGTGTTTTAGCTAAAAACAAAATATGTCGAGTGCTGTTATTTCAAAGACGACTAGGTTTTATCTTTAACAAAACTGATTTCAGGATTTTACTGTATATTCATTCATTTCATTCAATACATCTTCTGCATAACTTTTGAAGAGCATACAACAAAGAACCTACAAGAAAACCACCTAATCAACCTTCTTTCTCTATGTTCTAGTGCTCAGTATCACTCACATACTGTAGAGGCGAGTCATATATTCATTCTTATTTATCCATAGATCTGCTCCACTGCTCCACCCAGTATTTGTGAACACACCAACACACCAAACCCGATCCACATGGACAGTAAATCCAGTCAGATGAAGGATCAACTCCAGAGCAGGCTTTGGAGACTAGCGGCTGCTGATTTACAGACGTGTGCAGCTCCTAGGTGTAAAAATAACAGCAGCACATTACATATCGAGATACATGGCAGATACACCCCCCATGCGCACACACACTTTTCTTTCTTACCCGGAGTGTGAGGATACCAGAATGTAAATTATACAACTGGAATTTGTATGAGCGCTTGGAGACACAATGGTCTTGGAGCTGACAGCCTGGCCTGCTCTTTGCTGTAGCCAAAAGCTGAGGTATTGTGTAGTTTTTACATGAAGCTTGTCTGTTCTGCCTCCTTTTCCCTGAGCTGCTTCCAACCATTCCATCTCAGCTTTCAACACTTCAGAAGATTTAGAAGTTATCTCAGAATAACATCTGTACAAAGTTTATCACACTGTAAAACTCCGATGACATGCCTCAAAGAACAGTTGTAGCAATTACTACTGATTTCCAAGCTGCGTCAAGAGACGAGAGGTGTACTAGAAGTCTTGAGGATCATCTGACCATTCTTTACCATGCTCTATTTCAGTTAAGGTGGTGTAAAGCACACCACCATTCGAGTCAGCGGTGGAAACCATGGGTGACAATCCAAATTGCATTGCATGCATTTTGCAAGTGTTAATTTAAAAAACATTAACAGTGTTAATTACAAAAAAACAAGGTTTAACCATATATTGAATGATTCGTTACAGTACAGCTGGAGAAAAAGATATTACATCTTACTACAGGCAAACACACAGGCCTGCATTATAATTCTAAATAAATAGTAAGAGTTCTGCTCTTTATAGAGCTCACTGATTCTGAAAACATTGAGATTTGTTGGTGCTATGGAGCTTTAGAAAGCTCAATGTGGCAAGAGTTTTCAAATCCATGAAGCTCAGGTGGTACACAATCCGGGGTTATTCATAGGGTTGGATTAGCTGGATGAGGTGTGTGTTGGGAGGGCATCCTAGCCTTTCAATGTGTGCAAGGCACACAGAAACATCCTGGATGGGCCATGCTCAGTTGCACCGCAGTACAGACACACACACACACATCCATTATAGTGTCTCCAATTCACATGGACACAGGGAGAACTTGGACACTCCACACAGCAAGGATTGAACCCAGGACCTTCTTGTTGGAAGCGACAGTGCTACTCACTTGCTTTGATCGGTGTACTCATTTCATCTTCACCTAAGGACTGGGATTAAGCTTCACACGCTTCGTGTTGTTTGAGGAGGAAAAGGTTGCTGATTCTAGTAGTGAAGGAGTCATTTCCATGCTGGTATTTCAGCTGGCGAATCACCCACGATCGTGTGTGACAGGTCACGGTCCAGTCGTGAAGAGAATGAAAAATGTCCCAGAGACGTAGCATGTTTGAGAACGCGTTGTAGTCCGTGCCATGTTCCTGTCAGCAAATATTATACTTACTCTCGTACTCCAGACCTCCTGCCACCCGGCTCATTAAGGAACGTGATCAGATTCCCGACAAATCCACAACTTCACCTCCCAGAGCTTCGGCAAATTGAACTGTAACTCAACATAACTAATCATGTTGTAAAAACGGCCTACGGTGGAAACGCGTTCACGGACTGCACACGTGTTCATTCTCACCAAACGTGTGGAATCATGAGCAGGCTTAGGAAGGGTGTCGTTTCTGGAAAAGCAGCGACCCAGAGAATGTTCAATATAAACACAGTGAGACTGCAGTGCTAATTTTTGCTGATATCAATTAGCAACATTCTTGAGGGTTGAAACATGAGCTCCATGATTTCCTCTATATAACCTTACTCTGGCTGCCTCTGATAGGTCAACCCGGTGTTTGTGTAAAGCGTGTGTTAAACTCACTGGATCTGCTGGAGTATGTGTCTGGGCACATGATGTGTGTGTGTGTGTGTGTGTGTGTGTGTGTGTTGTATTCAGACTGTACGTCTTTTGGCCGTTATAGAAGAGTAGTGGCTCTGTTCTTGGAGCTGCCACTTTCAGATAGTTCTGGTTGATGTTGCCATATTGCAGCCTGGTCAAGGTCACATTGACCACACACAAATTCCAATGATGTCCTGTACGAGGTATATCTGGTATAACGATACGGTGTTAATTATGAATGATCTAAAAACCTGTATAACATAATACAATGTTACTGAAAAACTAACATGATACGCTGTATAACAAAACATTTAATTAAACAAACCCCTATATAACCTGTATACCAAGTGTTACTTAAGAAATAACCCAATAACTTTTCTAACCTATACTAACAGTGTTGAAAAGAACCTGATAACATGTAGAATCTGTATAACGTAAGTTCTAAACAACAGCCCATTAACTGGTACAACATTTACAGCAATGCAATGTTAATTAAAAATAATCTGTACATCATAATAAATCTTAATTGAAACTAACTAGAGCGGCACGGTGGCTAAGTGGGTAGCACTGTCGCATCACAGCAAGAAGGTCCCTGGTTCGAATCCCGGGGGGGGCGATCTCGGTCCTTTCTGTGTAGGGTTTGCATGTTCTCCTCGAATCCGTGTTTCCTCCCAGGTTGATTTGAGATACTGAATTGTCCTGTAGGTACCTGTGATGGACTGGCGCCCCATACAGGGTGTTACCGTGTGCCTTGTGCCCGTTGAAGAGCCGTGATAGGCTCCAGCACCCCTTCCCGACCCTAATTAGGATAAGCGGTTA
>JAYDZG010000023.1:11057307-11070412 GCA_034509265.1 Microcambeva bendego
AAGGACGATTCAGTGTCTCCAATTGACCTGGTAGCACGTCTTTGGACTGTGGGAGGAAACCAGAGTACCCAGAGGAAACCCACTGGGAGTTCATGAAAGCTCCGCACAGAAAGGACCTAGTTCACCCCACCCGGGGATCGATCCCAGGACCTTCTTGCTGTGAGGCGACAGTGCTACCCACTAAGCCACCGTGCCGCCATTAAAGGGTTAAGATAGTAAAAACACAGAATCTACTATGGCCTGATTATCCTGATGTGTTCCTCTGATCTGCTGTATTTGCTGTACCTCAGACTTCTTGATTCCATTCAGCATGAACCAGGCCAACCAAAAAAAACCTTAATTAGCAATCCCAGTGAGCAGGTGGAAAGCCCAGGCCTACCCTGATCTTGTTTCTGTAATTGTTTCAAGTGTGGGACATCTGGAAATCCAGAAAATAGGAGAATTTCCAGTCTGTTGCCCAGGATGTGGAAGCCCAACACGAGTGCTTACAGCATTAGACATATTCTACTGATTACCCAAAATGAAAAGGGAGGGTAACAAGTGCACTCTTGTTAGCACCAAAAGATAGACCCAGTGCCTCCCATCTTGGCATTTGCTTTGGTTTGTTTACGAGGCATCGCTTTGGAAACAGAGCTTGTATGATGCCGTGCATACGGAATCGATGCCAGCATTGGTGAGGAGGCAGAAGAAAGAGGAGTTTGTTTCACACATTTGGGCTGGAGGAGAGAAGAAGCTAGGTGAGAACTTCACTCCCTCACAGGTCCACTGTGAGAGAAAGATAACCCAAATTGCTGGATTCAATTGAAATACAGGAGCCGGGCCATAAAATAGTTTTAGCTTTATATATGTACTGTATTATTTGCTTACCGATTTGGGGTAAAAAAAAACATTCAATTTGATCTAAATGAAATAACAATTCACAGAAGTGTATTCCATATTTATTCTGTATACTGTAATAGAAGCTTTACTTTTGATTTATGATTTTTTTTTTTGGCTGCTCTCGTAATCAAGGGTCGCCACAGCAGATCTGGTCCATAAACCAGGCTTGCCACAGCTTCTCTTCTATTTTTTGTTCAAACCCTATGGATGAGATATTGGTTTCCTTACCTTGATATTTTAAGCACAACATTTTAAAGGAGGCGGCACGGTGGCTTAGTGGGTGTCACTGTCGCCTCACAGCGAGAAGGTCCTGGGTTTGATCCCCAGGTGGGCCGATCTAGGTCCTTTCTGTGCGGACATTTGCATGGTCTCCGCGGTTTACTCCCACAGTCTAAAGACATGCTACCAGTTTGATTGGAGACACTGAATTGTCCTGTAGGTACCTGCGATGGACTGGTGCCCCGTCCAGAGTGTTACTATGTGCCTTGCGCCCGTTAAAGAGCTAGGATAGGCTCCAGCACCCCTCCCCAACCCTAAATAGGATAAGGGGTTAAAGAAAAAGAACTGAACTGAACATTCTAAAGCAATGACTGTAATCATTTTGTTTTCTATCATCCTTTCTGCACACGTTTACTAGTAGTTTGACTCTTTTCTTTGTAAACCGTTCCTGCTCTGACCTTTTTAAATGAATGCATTTTGGGTGCTTTAACGTTGAAGTGACGCTGGAAGACCCGTGATCGGCAAATGCTACACATCTTTCTTCTACTAGGCTGTACTTTCATTCTGCTTTGAAAGGAGTTTACTGTAGGGATGTAATGATACTCTACCTGGGATGCGATTCATGATACTGGCTTCTTCAGGGTGAGATTCCTGATTTTTTTAAAACTAAATGAAATTAAAGACAAATAATGACACATTTGCCTTTTATCATATCACTTTAAAAAAATAAAATACTTTATTTGTGCTTATCATTTATTTGTCTGAATAATGAATGCTCTTTTATTTCTGAGTTAGGTACAAACTGTGCAAAACACAGCTGCACATTTCACTTTTTGGATAAAAAATTATAACAAATTCCACAGTATGTAAAAGTCAATTTGGCTGAAAAATCCTGTACATGGCAACTTTGTGAAGTGCCTTCAACCAGACAAGGTGAAATGAACTACTGATTTGAATCTTGGCACATGTGCACCGATTTTGACTTGCATCCCTTGTTTACAGTCTTCAGAGCCTGATGCAGCAAATCAACCCTAAAACATCACTGAGCCTTCTATTACACAATAGGTTGATTTTTATTTAGAATTAGTTGTTGTCTGTATGTCTGAGGAGTTCTGATCGTTGGAGCAAAGTTTTTATACCTGGCTCATTTCGCAAGTAAGGGCTCTTTATCTGAATGTTGAAGCCTTTTAGACAAAGCATTTATTTATTTTTTTTGGCTATGCTTCGAATCGAGGATCCATGCTGGAGCTGAGAGTGTTAACTGTTATTCGTGTGCTAAGCCAAAACAGAGATGAGTCACTGAAAAGAACTGGAACGCTCAACACAAGCGGAAACAGCCCTCGCATCAGACTCCATTCTAACAAAGTTTTTAGACACTTTGTAGTGCGCTAGGAAGTGAGAATAGTAATGGTGACTATTCTGGCTCAGTATAGTGCACTAGTATTGGATTTAGAAAGCTGCATCATTCCAGCATGGAGAAGCATAACTGATTTAGATCTTGGGTTAAATACACTTTTGAGTCACATTGTAATGATCACCAGCTAATTTCCAGAGTAAACCATGTGTGGAGCTTGGAAAGCATCTAGACTGACGGAGTGACTCAGTAAGGTCACTGTTATCTCGAGCCATGCTGACCAGTGGGTCCTACTGGTTCTAAAAGGGGCTTGAAAGAGGATCCAGAGAGCGAACACGACCATCAGCGTGGTCCCACAAATGCTCAGTTGCGTTCAAGTCTGGGGAATCATGGGGTCAGGGTAGTACTTGGAAGTCTTGGTCATGGTCTTGCTTGAAGATCCTATCCACCCCAAGAAAGATAATCAACATGTATGGATGTAAGGGATCTGCAGGGAAGGATTCATACCCAAATCGGTTGCCTTCCACTCCTTATACAGCCATTCAACTATACAACTGTTATGTGCATCTATAATTAGTTTAGGTTAGATTACATCCATGTAGAAATCATACCAAAGTTCTCCCAAAGACCTGGGCTTCACCTAATCGACAAGCACAGGTACATTTGGCTTTCAATGAAGAAGTAACAGAGCCAGAATGAATGCACCACTGAATGAATGCATCACTCAGAATGAATGCACCACTATGATGGGGAACAGATCTGAGACCTGAGCCCAGCTGTACACTGGAAGAAAGGCAGGAAGTCCACGGAGGGACCATAAACCCTTTCCTCATTGGTTACTAAGGCAGGAAACTGGAGCACAGTGTGCACACTTGTGGCAGGAGTTCAGTGTGGGCACAATAAAGACGACCATCTGGTACAAAGCTCCTGAGACGTTTTAGACATTATCTTACCACGGCCAGCAGAAGTAACAATAAGTGATATCAGTTACAGAGAACAATGAATCACTGTTTGTACTGGTGTCCCTGAAACCTTTGTGGGAGCAAAGAATCACTGACAGTTGAACACTGCTGGACTGTAGAGTCAATGGCTCCTGAATGTTAAATTCACTCTTCATTTCACAAAGAGGTAGTGATTGTTATATTTTGATATACAGTCGTTTAAAAGAGACCACTTCAATTTTTTTTAGTTTTGCAATGTATGGGTGTGTGTTTGACCGAAATGAGCAGCGTTGTTTTTCTATAAACTAGAATAAATATTGTAATAGAATAGAACAATACCACTCGTTTTGGTCCAACACATAAACATATATATACAAAAAAAAAAGATAATTTTGAAGTGGTCTCTTATTTTTTTTTCCATGACCGTGTATATATATTGTTATTATTGCACAAACAGTACGTATAGTATAGTACTATATATTATACTTACACATTGACAAGGTATAAGATATAACAGACTAGTGAAGTGAATAACACTGATTAACACCAAATTGTGACGGCTAGATCACCTCCAAAACTGCAGTGCTTGTGCGGTGATCCCAGTCTGCAGGGCTCAGAATATATCAAAGGTGGTCAGAGGCTGATAAACTTGCCAGGAGATGAGCGACCAAGGCTCGTTGTTGTAAGTGAGGAGCGAAGGCTGACTCATGTGGTCCAATCCAACAGATGAGCTACTGTAGAAGTAGTTAATGTTGTTCACAACATGACATTCACAACTTTTTAAAATAGGTTTAACTACGCATTCTTCCTATTCTATTCAGTAAATATTGGATCACAGACTCGTTGGGGGGTTTTATCACACAAAACTAAATAAAACTTCCACTTCCTGCATGCATTGTATCACACACGGAGGTCAGAGTGCTGGAGTATTGTTCCTTCTTTTTTCCTTTTCCTTTTCTTTGATTTACACTGTCTTGTTCAATGCTAATGGCTCCCTGTGAGATTCAGCCCTCCAACAACGACTGAAGCTAACATAGGTCAGATCCAAATTTTCCTTCCTGTTTGTGAAATTGACCATTAATATAACTTGCTGGTCAGTTGAACTAGAGTATGTGTGGTCTGTTTTTAAGGCTCCGAGTATCCGTGGAAGTGTTCTCGTTTTGAAGCACTAATGCAGTCCGTGACGTTTAACATCGAAATGCTTCGTCATCCGTCTCATTCTTAGGTCTTGAATAGGATTTTGTTTTAGGATTTATTGGTTCTCATGTTTAAGGAGTCTGCTGGGAACACACACAAGGCAACTAATTTGATCTTGGAGCTCAGGACTACTACATAGTGGCTTTTATGACCTGTTTTCTAATATATATATATGTATATATAGTTTTCCCTATTAGAAAGGGTTATTCATTCGAAAGAGGCCCGAATATTCTGTTGTAACTCCTGTTAAGATAAAGCAACATTTTCAGAATTTAGAACCCATTTAGCCAAGGTGTCAGTGAGTACAGTGACAGTATACAGTCTGAGCAATTGAGGGTAAAGGGCATTGCTCAATGGCCCATATGCAGCCACCTGGAAGTGGTGGGGCTTGAATCATCGTCTTTCGGATTACTAGTCCATTACATTACCACATACCACATACCTCGACTTATGTGTAATCGATTGCATGTCCATGTACGAAGCTTCTCTCAACAAAGTATAAAGTAGGTTGAGAATAAATCGATAGAGACACACAGTGGAAAGGGAGAGGTTCAGGTAAATCATCATTGTGAATCATCAGTGTTACAAAGATGACGCTGCTGGGATGTGAGCAGCTGATCTTGAACTGACTTCTCATAACACATTAAGTCAGCCAGTGGCAGCGAGGCTCATATTTCCGCGTTCCATAAAGCAAACTAAAAATGGGTTCGCTCCAGTCCTGTGGGTCGATAAGAGTCATGGAGGTGAATCACTTACAAGTGAGTCAGCTTTGGTATGCAACATATGACAGCTCTTTGTCTGTGTTAAGGTCTGGGGAGATCCAAACTGATTCCTGCTTCTTACGTCTGCCCAACCAGTCAGATTTATCTTCTTTTTTTTTTTTACAAATACAAAAATCACCTGCATCGATGAGCCTTGGCCATCCATGACCCTGTCGGAACTGTTCTTTGCCTGGACGATGGCAGACCGGGAACACCCCACAAGAGCTTCAATTTTTTTCAGACCCAGACACAGTTGCATAGTCGTCACAATTTGGCCATTGACAAACTCAAAATCAAAACCATACATTGCTCACTTGCTGATTAATATATCCCACCTACTTACAGAGGCCGTGATAAAGAGATAATCAATGTTATTCACTGTAAGTAATAGCAATGGGCCAAATTGCTAAATACGTCAAACTCAATAATTAGGAAAGGTGTCACACACTTTTGTCTAAATTGTATAAATCCTCTTATTCTGCTGGTTACTGCCAGTATTAGTTTTGAAAAGAGCTGCTGAAATATCACCCAGGTAGGGGTGCTCTTCACTCTCCTCCTCTGTCCTCTAAAACATCCAGCTATTTTTAGACCGGAGCCCAGAAGGTGGGCTCGCTATCACCGGAGTAAGACGTCCATTATCCATTAACGCTGTGTGTATTTCTGTCTTTCTGTGTCCGTCCCCGGCTCTTTCATCGCACCGTGCAGGGGTGCGGGGTCACCCTTCTTTTTTCACGAACGTAAATTATTAAGACCTTCGCCGACATCAAGCTGTAAAACCCTTTTCGAATCCTTTCAGGATTGGTTGAATGCCCAATTCCGCCATGTGTGTGTGCACCAGGGTGTACTTGAACGTGTTCGGTAAATTAATGACACCAGGGTTCATTTAAATGGAAGAGTCGTTTCAGCCCTGGGCTAAGTGCTGCGACTGTGGCTGTGATCCTGGATATGTGATTCGGAGTGATTTAAATAATTAAATTTTATAAGGCATGCCAAAAAATGACCACAGGAAGACCCGAATGTGGGTCATTGAT
Organism: Microcambeva bendego; assembly: GCA_034509265.1. Taxonomy (NCBI): domain Eukaryota; kingdom Metazoa; phylum Chordata; class Actinopteri; order Siluriformes; family Trichomycteridae; genus Microcambeva; species Microcambeva bendego. The sequence continues at coordinate 11,063,690 of JAYDZG010000023.1, forward strand.
GAGGATTTCTTTACTAAATGAAGAGAGTTTATTGCAATTATTCACACATTGACCATGTTGTGTACACATGAAGTCCTATAAAGAATTAAAATATTTCTTTGTAGAAATAATTAAATATATAATAAATATTTATTACATTTTTAGGTCATACCACATGATATCCAAATATGGCAACTACATACGACCTGTTGTTCTCCCCGTGTCCATGTGGGTTTACTCCGGATACTCCTCCCACTGTCCAAAGACATGCTACTAGGTTGATTTGAACACTGAATTGTCCTGTAGGTACCTGTGATAGACTGGCGCCCCATCCAGGCTGTTACTGTGTGCCTTGCACCCATGGAAGAGCTGGGATAGGATCCAGCACCCCTACCTGACCTACATAAATTAGGATAAGGGATTAAAGAAAATAAACTGAACTGAACAGCTGTTACAAGCTTCGTTTTTATTTGAGAGAGAAAGCGCGTTAAAACCTGCTTATTGCTTTCAAAGGTCCCAGACAAACAAGTGCATGATGCAACTTCTAGTCTTCATGGTCGCACCAAAAGTGTTTAAGATGTTCCCTAAAATTGGCATCGTCGGACAAAGTTCATTTGCATATTATGCCAAAGATTAAAATGAATTTCAATGAAGTGTTACATCATCAGTTACGTCATCATATGACACTTGAAACAACAAAACACTTTTAATTACTGATGTTTTGTGAAAAGTTAAATTGAATACATATGTAGGAGAGATAAAAAAAAAATCTGACATCTTTATATACTCCTTGATGGTCGTGTTGGCTCTATAGATCCTCACTGCTCCACCCTGCTGTCGGCATGGCTCCGGATGCCTGGGACAACCTACCAGGACCTTTCTCATCTAGCACTGTTAGCTGGCGAACACAATTATGTGACTTGACAGTGTGTTATTACACACAAATGACTGCAAATCTTAGTAGTGAATTAAAAGATCGATCTTTCGTCCTGGCATGGATGGAAAGAATCATCTGTTCCACAGACGTTCTTTTTTTATATGATCGTTGTTATGAAAGTCGATACAGGTCAAAGCAGCTCCGTCAGTGGAGACAGTGACCTAAATCAGTGTCCGAGCTCATGTCCCAGGCTGCTCGTTGGTTCATTTCACATTTCATATTGGGAGCTATTTCAGGGTTTCATTTTTATGCTAACGTATATGGATGCAACATTACATTGAATCCTATACATATATGTAGTATACATTCACGCTTTTTATTTTAAGTATTTGAAATGTTACATCTATATACATTTAGAGAATACATGTATGGTATACTAATATATCACTTCAGAGCTAAGTGTGGGGGGAAAAAACTCATATAGTGGCAGGTTTGTCATATATTACATTTCTGTGTGTTAAATGCCAGCTGTATTGTAAACATAGAAAACCTTTATGTGTTTGTTTTCACGCATGGAATAAACTTCATGTGTGTTATTAAACCAGCTGTATTTCTGTGGGCACAGAGAAGGCGCGCACATCACATCAAACCCACAGCAGATGGTAAACCTGGAAACTAAGACAGTTCGTATCTGAACACAGACTTCAGAGAAATGAAATCAAAGCCCTTGCCAAGTCTACCATTTGGAGGTGGCACCTTTGGCAATCTGCGGGCTTGGCAACGAGTCAGATGATTGTACTGTTCATGAATGGACTAGCTCCGGATTCTTTCCTGTCTTGGCCTTTGATGTTTTTTTACCCTCCTGTTTTACCTCAAGGACTCACAAAATCACAGCATGTTGAATGCAGAAATGAATATGAAGACGGGTCCAGTGGAATTGGCTTGACCAACCTGTTTTACAGATTTTCACGTCTGAGAGAGCTTTGATTTCAATTTTTTTGGATGCCCAAAGGGGAAGAAGATTTTCATGTGATGATGATGTCCATCGGTGGCTACGCGGAACCACGATGGAAAAAGTGCATCAATGGTGACTGTTAAGAAGTTGTTTTTGAAAATCTTAATAAATAGAGTTTATTAGAACAACCCTGCATGCTGAGCATTCGTGAACATTGTTGCACAGGAGGGCCAGCTATAAATAAAAAGAATAAGCACAATCAGTTTAGTCATCATTTGCTGTGCAGCTGCTAGTGGAGATGCTCACTAATAGCTGCTGTTATTTATGAATACATTATGACTGTAACTATAACGGCATATAATGAATCCTATTAAACTCTGTTGTACATCAGGATGTAGAATGACAGCATATTACACTACTGCTCTGCTGCATTTCTTGTCAATATTTTGTTTAAATAAAGCACATCATATTGAACTGGATACACAGACAGTTATAGGGTTTACATTGACCTTTATAAAGTAGATTGCGTGCACATACAAATTGCCAATATTAATAATAACGTTTGTATGTTTGTTCATAAGGATTTTAATCATGTTTTCGACTTCGGTTACTAAAATGACAGGAAACAGTAGTTACTCATTACACAACATTCACCAGTTCAGTATCAAACACAGTCATGGATAACCCAGCATCTCCAGTTCTGGAGGAAACCGGAGCACCCGGAGAGAGACACGGGACCCCGATCGACCCACCTGTGAATCGAACCCAGGACCTTCTTGCTGTGAACCGACTGTGCTATGCACTTAGCCACCACAATATTAATAATATAATAATATGCTGTTAATAAAAACATTACTATACATCTTCATGTTCGAGATTTTTGGACAGAATAGGGTCGTGTGTTTCAAAATCCAGTTATCAGGACATATAAGACCAGACACAATAAAAGTTTTTATTTATGAGGAATATCGATTCAGTTTTCACATTAAAAAAGAAACTGGGGAAGAACTTAGATGTTTGAGACTCTTGTTGCATAATCACTTCATTGTGTTTCCTCTTAGGTACACAGTTCAACATTGGATTGTAAAGATAGTGAGCAATAATAAAAGCTCAGCCAATAATCTGTGGGTGCATAGTCCACTGGTAAACAATACTGTCACCTCACAGCGAGATGATCCTGGGTTCGATCCCCTGGGGGTGAGGTCCATGTTAAATTTGTATGTTCTCCCTGTGTCTGCGTGGGTTTACTCTTTGTGTGCGTTTCTGATCAAAATGATCCCTGTTTGATATTACCTTGTCAACAAGTGAAACTCAATGTCATGAATGTAACCAAAGTGTAAAACGTGTCATTTAAGTCCTAATAAACCAAAAACGAGCATCACACCGATAATGGGTTTCGTCGAGCAAAGTTTCTTGACCCTTTAATTTGAACCGAGATGCTGCCGAGCCTTTTAGCCTCGTAAGCCGTTAAAGCGAGTATAGAGTCGGCCTGTTTTGTCCCACGTTGAGTGTACGATGCCATTAGAGCCACTCTGCGTGCACTGTAAGACCTTAATTACCGGTTAAGAATAGGGAGATTAAGGAGGATGCAGTGAATGTCTGGAATAAGAAACGGCTGATGATGGAAAATAGAGAAATAGACACAAATATAAATACTGATGCCTACTGATTCTATTTTCCAAGATCCTCAGTCGGTCTAGAGGTAAATTACATTCTGTCTGTTTGGCTCTGAATAATCGAATGGTTAAGAAAATGCACCGTTTGTCATCGGCACTCCTCCACTCCGCTCCCTGAACCTACTTTCTTCTGTAGCAGATTACATAACTGAACTCTTAACGTCCGGTTGGGATTTAACCTGGACTGTAAGTGCTGGTTGAGAAAGAACTCTGTCACTGCAATAAGACTATTGAACCTACCTAAGAAATAACTGTTCATACAACTGGTCAAACAAAATCTCACTTCCTGTACCTCAGAGAGAACCCTGCACTATACCCCTGTAATAGAAATATAGCGGTAAAGGTTAAACTATTGCAATTTAATTTTATAACGTAGTATAGTACTCTTATGATTATTTCTTTTTTTATTATATTTTTGTAATCTTATAATTGGCATTCTTGGCAAAGAGCAAAATAAGAATCTCATTGTACAAGGAAACCTGATTCCTCGTTGTGCAAATGACAATAAACACTTTGAACTTTGAACTTGAACCTGTAGCTGAAACTTGAGGGTAGATTTTTCTTTTTCAATCTTTATAAACATTTACAATAGTTTTTATTTCAAGTTTTAATCCCGTTAGATGTTTTTTTTTTACAGGCAAAGTACAGCAAACCTGTAGTGCTTTTCTCACTATTCTGCCGTTCTTCACATACGTTATATGTTGTTTCTATATGTGTCTTTATTAATGCATGTGTCTATACACAAACACTCTATATGCTTTCTCTCAGAGAGCCCAAAAAATGAGAAATTCATGTCGTGAATACGCGCTTTGTTCCTTTATCCGTTGCTGACTTTTCTCATTAGTTGGGATGCATGTCGTGAAAAGCTCGATGAGAAGCCGCTGCAGTTTTCTTCACTATGTGTTTACGTATCTAACGTTTGTGTGACCTTGTGTCATTCCATGTTCCATTTTACCTGAAAAGATTTCTTTTTGCAATTCTCTTTGATGAACGTATGGGTTAAGAAGCGGAGCTCAGTGGATCCTTGACTTACGGATTTGAATGGTTCTGAAGGAAGTCAAATGTTGAATTGAATTATACAAAATTGAACACGGTGGCTTAGTGGATAGCACTCGCAGTGAGAAGGTCCTGGGTTCGATCGCCGGGTGGGGCGGTCTAGGTCCTTTCTGTGTGGACTTTGCATGTTCTATCGTGCCAGCGTGGGTTTCCTCCATGTACTCCGGTTTCCTCCATGTACTCCAAAGACATGCTACCAGGTTGATTGGAGACACTGAATTGTCCTGTAGGTACCTGCGACGGACTGGCACCCCATACCTCGTGTCTTGCGCCCATTGAAGAGCTGTGATAGACTCCAGAACCCGACTCTAATTAAGATACACCCAAAAATCTGATTTTAATAGAACGTTGCCTTATAAATCATGTCAACTGAACGCTTACTACGCTAACACAGGTAGCATCATGCCATTCAAACTAATGGGATGAGGTGGCATAATCGCTAGCTTGTAAAATAAATTTAAAAAAAACAGGGTCTGTTTATCTAATTATAAATACAACCCTATTGCTTTCCAAGAAATATGACCAATAAGCCTAAACCATTTGTTTAACGAACATATCACCACAAGTGTTGCATTTATAACATTTAGATTTTTTTATGTTTACAAAAATCTATACATTTGTCCATTATAAACGTTTAAAAGATGAATACTATGGATAATCAACTATTTGCTTGTTTGCTTGTTTACTCTTTTAGGGTCTTCCAGAAGGAGATGGACTGGCAGCCTGTGAGAATGCAGATGAACAGCCTGGTGTACGTCATAGCTTCGTACAGGAGCACTTCCAGGCTCAGTACAAGTAGGTCCTCATGATCGTTCAAAGACTGGTAAAAACTACTAGACACAGGTCAGCGGCTTCTCACTGCAGAACGAGACTTTGATATACCAGAGTGGTCCAAACATATAAAAATCTGTTTTGCTCTGTCATCTTTGTCTTGTAGTTCCTATGGCAACGGTATAATGTATTTACAATAATGTTTTTGAACACACCCTCTTAAGATTCATATTTTCTTAAGATGGCTAAAATCAATAACGGGGCCAAACGTGTCCTGCTGAGATCGACTGGCTTCCGTATTTAACAGATTCTCTGCTGGCTCCGATTTTTTCTTTGGTTTCCAAATTTGCTTGTTTTTTAGACATCCAGGCTTCACGGCATCAGGGAGTTCGCTTCTCTATTTCCTATTTCTTTTTTATTTCGCCTCCATCTGTTAGTAAGTGACTAAGTGGTTGACAGCATCTGTCAGATCTGATCCGTATGCTTGTTACCTCTTCGCTGAGACGTGCATTATCAGTCTGTGTGTGTCGGTACGAGACAGCATCTTGTGTGCACTTTGGGTTTTTTATGTATGTTGTCTTCGTTCTATGTCTTTCACCACAAAGGTTACGGTTGAAAGCTTATGTATACCTGTATTGGGTTTTTGGGCATACTTCAGGCTAACTACACTTGCTGGCTGAAGAGTACGCAGGGCCAATTTCCACATCTGTGTTATTTCAGAAAGTAGCATGTTACACACACACCCTGCTTTCTCTCTTTATGATTAGTGACGACTGGGTCAGTGGCATCGAAAAGCTTGATTTCTGGAGTGTTAGTATTGATAATAATAATAATAATAATAATAATAATAATAATAATAGTGAATTATTACGACCCATCCACTGTTCACCACATCGAAATATACAAACAATATTTGTTGTTGCCCTTTACTGTAAAATGGTCTATTAGTATATTATATACTAATAAGTAACATACACTGACTAAGCATAACATTATGACCACTGAAGTGAACAACACTGATTATCTCTTTATCACAGCACCTGTTAGTAGGTGGGTATATTACAAAGGAAGTGAACATTTTGTCTTCAAAGTTGATGTTAGAAGCAGGAAAATGGCCGATTTGAAGCAGGACCAAATTCTGATGGCTAGACGACCGAAAGCATCTACAAAACTGCAGCTCTTGTGGGGTGTTCCCAAGTCCGCAATGGTCAGTATCGATCAAGAGTGGTCCAAGGAAAGAACCGTGGTAAACCGGCGACAGGGTCATGGCCGACCAGGCCTCACTGGTGTGTAGGCAGTAAAGGCTCCAACAGACAAGCTGCTGTAGCTCAAATCACCCAAGAAGGATGGGCCCCTGCTGAGTCTGGTTCCTCCAAGGTTTCTTCCTGTATTTTCAGGGAGTTTTTCCT
>JAYDZG010000023.1:11096292-11107632 GCA_034509265.1 Microcambeva bendego
AGACTGAGAGACCATTTAAAGGCCTTTGCAGGTGTTTTGAGGTGTCTTCAATATTGAACCTTTTCACAATATTCTAATTTTAACTAGTTGTCAGTTATAATCATCAAAAATAAAAGAAAGAAACATTTGAAATATATCATTATGTGTGTAATGAATGAATTTAATAAACAAGTTTCACTTTTTGAATAGAATTACTGAAATAAATCAACTTTTTCATGATATTCTAATTTTATGTCCAGCACCTGTATATAAAATGTTTGTTTCTCGAATTATGGTAATTTATTATTTTTATTTCTTTACTGTCCGGGTTTCCAGGTAATCGTTTCATGCTCTTTTTAGACGCTCCCTAAACATTTGAACGTAGATGAACCTCGCACTTGAGACATAATGATGTCTGCTTAGCCCTTGATATATAGCCCTTAATTTAAAAAAAAATAATAATTATAATTAAATTGATTTATCAAAATATAGTTAAGAGAACTTCGAAACGAAACAGATTTTATTTGTAATTTACACATTTTGTTTTTTTATATTTTTATTTCATTTTTTTCATTATTATTATTTTTTTTCGTGTTCATGTGGCGTATAGCAACACGATACAGACGTTATTACAAAATAAAACACAGCTGACATCTACTGGCCATTTCACTAAAACCTTCCAGGTTCAGTTCAAGCCTTTTTTCCATCTCCCTGGTTTGATGGGAAATTCCATATGTAAAGTAGCCAGATTATAATCAGCACAATTCCACAGTCAATGCCTTCCTTAAATCATTTAAATTTTGTCTTCCAGAGTAACCTTTAACTTTAGTGACTTTAACATTTGAATTCATTTTACAAAAAAAAAAAAAAGCCTTGCTGAAATGTTTAGATATTCATATTCACGTATACGCTTTGGTTTTTTTGGGTCTGGGATTTTGGTGCATATGTTCACATACCTGGAACTGTTAGGAAACACACAAGCATGAAAACAGAGGACAGAGATAGAAGAAGAAGAATAGAAACGAGGAATCGTGTGTCAAAAAACTTAAATAAATAATATAGATATAAAGTAGTGCATTCGTACGATTTCCTTGCTCACAATGAAATAGGTTTTTTTAGATTTAGAATCATCATTTCATCTCCGTGTAGTGAAATTCGTCCTCCGAATTTGAACCTGATCCATCCAGTGAAAGGTGATTTAAGTCATTGTTTCCATTGCCGACATACCTATTCTGTATCTAAATACCTTGTTACCCTTCTGGAGTGAGGCGAGAAGGGTATGGCTCACACTGAACAGTAATTGCTTAATGGTTAAGGTCCTCGAAGTATTCAAGCCTCATCACCGCCAAGTCGCCCCTGTTGGGCCCCTTAGCAAGGCCCTCAATTGTTTCAAATGTTAATGAAATTCCAAAACCCGATTTGTTTAACATAGTAATAAAAAAACACCCACAAAGAAAATCAAACGAGTTCTTTCTGTGCGCGTCTGGCCCTACAGGTTCGGTAATGACGTTCAGCACTTCAAGGTGTTGCGTGATGGTGCAGGAAAGTACTTTCTCTGGGTGGTCAAGTTCAACTCACTGAACGAGCTGGTGGAATATCATCGCTCCACATCAGTGTCTCGAAACCAACAGATCTTTCTCCGGGACATCGAGCAAGTCCCGATGGTGAGTTCACAGATCCTCCAAGCATCATGTGTGTGTACTGTAAATATTGAAATCTGTTCCTCTTGGTTGGTTCTATTTATTATTATTATTATTTCGTATTCGATTGTCATTCAAACCACATCCGTGATGAAACGGTGATCTGCCCTGGTAGTTGGGGGTCAAAGAACTCCTTTCACTCTAAAAACGTGTGTAAAAATTCACAGGGAGGAACAGACAGGTACAGGGCGTACACAGACGGGTTCAGAAGGGTGGAGAGAGGTACGGAAGGGTTTGGAAAAGTACATGAGGTACACAGAGAGGATCAGAAGGGTACAGAAAGGTACAGGGGATACACAGAAAGATATTGAAGGGTACAGAAAGGTACAGGGGTGCACAGAGAGGTTCAGAAGAATACAGAGAGGTACGGAAGGGTTCAGAAAAGTATAGAGAGGTACATGAGGGGTACAGGGGGTTAACAGACTGGTTCTGAAGGGTACAGAGAGGTACAGGGTGTACACAGAGATGTTCAGAAGGGTACATAGAGGTACCGAGGTTACACAGAGGGGTTCTGAAGGGTACAGAGAGGTACAGGGGTTACACAGAGATGTTCAGAAGGTTAGAGATTGGTACAGGGGGGTACACAGAGAGGTATTGAGGGGTACAGAATGGTACAAAGAGTACACCGAGAGGTTCAGAAGAGTACATAAAGGTACAGGGGGGTACACAGAGGTTCAGAAAGGTTCACCATATTCCCTTTATAGTTGTTTCCTCACATGAACACCGAGGGCTTTTAATTCCCAACCAGAAGCATCGTCTAGTGCTTATTTCTCCTCGTCCGTTTATCCTAGTGTTCTGTTTCCACAGCACCCCACGTACGTCCAGGCCCTGTTCGACTTCGACCCTCAGGAAGACGGCGAACTGGGTTTCCGCCGCGGCGATTTCATCCAGGTCCTGGACAACTCCGACCCAAACTGGTGGAAGGGCGCGTGCCACAGCCAGACGGGCATGTTCCCTCGCAATTACGTCACACCGGTGAACCGGAACATGTAAACTCGGCCACACACACACACACACACACACACACCAACCTAATCCACGCGGAGATCTTTATCAATCCCATCCTGAGAATGATTAATCGCATCACTATGAACGCTCACAGCCAGGATCCGAAAGAGTCTAAAAGCTTAGAAAATCCCACCACAGCGACCCCGCCCGCCCCCCGCCTGCATCGTTCTTACTTTCACCATATTTTCTATCCTGTCATTTCCGGCTGCACGTTTTAATCGTTTTGTAACAGTAATTTAAACCCATTTTGAAGATGAAAATGTACAAGAAGAAAAAAAAAAAAAAAAAAAACAGACACAAGAACGTTGTGCGACGATTCCTGGCTGTGTAAAAAATCACCTATAGAGAGAATCCATTTTTAAGAATATATATTATATATTTGTACGTGTTCGTCCGTTTTATCTTTCCATATTTCTTTTCCAGTTGTAAATTATGTCCGGCCGTACTGGACGGAACGACGTAGCCTCGAGACGTGCCGAGTCACGAGTATCATTTTTATAAATTATGACCGAGGACGTTCCGAGGCGCCGGCGTGCTATTTAATTCAAAGTGTATTTCATCACAAGCGACTTCCCTACTCGAGTCTGTCGAGTGTGGATTTTGAATGTGTGTTTCGAGGGCCGGATTTTTTTTTTTTTGGCAGACAAATGTAGCTTTTCCTTGGCGAGCATGAGGGAAGTTCTGAACCACGGCACTGCTTGGAGGATTCGGTCTATTCGCGTCTAGTCCGGGTCGGAGCCGGGTTACTGGTCTTCTGATACACGGACGAGTTTGAAACCAGAAGGTTTGAATTCCGGATCTGATCAGTCGTGACGTATTTTTGCCAGAATTCAAACTGGAACCGTTCATACCAGTATGAGAAACCATGAAAGGCTGTTTGTGTAGTAAAGATATCAACTCCCCCTGTATTTTCATGTTTTGAGCACTTTTTGTTTCAGCCATTTAGCTTTTATTTTATATTTTATGTTTTTTTTTTTTTGTTCTCTCTGGATTAGTGCCTTTTCCCCAGTGTCTGTGTCTCGGGCTGCTTTGGCCCTTGTGTTGGGTTCCATCAGGTCTGCAGCGAGTCGGTGTTGAGCTCCATCTCTCTCTCACACACACACACACACACACACACAGTCAGTAATTTCTACCGTGTCTACATGGAACTAGTCCTTCCTATTTAAATGTCTCGCCTTACCTAATGGATCTTAATGTTTTGGCTGTTTCTTATTTTTGAGGCTCTTTTTTATTTGCTTTTTTTTCAATTAATAAAAATAAAATTCTAAAAATTGTGTGTGGTCATCGTTTCAATTCTGTTCGTGAGATCCGGTTATCGGAAGACAGGAACATTTTATATCTCTTTTGTTTTAACATGTACAGTTGGTCTGTCAATTTGCAGGAAAGAATAAATGAAATCGTTCAACCCCTCAGTGTAGCATCCATGTTATAGTGAAAAGGTGAGTAAAACACAATTACCTTTCGAGTTGCTGTTGAAAATGGAAATAAAGCTTTGGAACGCAACAGCGCCATCTGCTGCACATGAGCGGTACTGCTGCTCAGTATTGTACTGGATTAAACGACTACAACGTTTTATTTTTAGAAATAGGAGCACTACTGTCAGCCCGGACTTCTCCAGACACAGATCCCAGTTCCTTCTGGGAGAATATAATCTAAACCCGGGTCCTGGAACTGTTCTGCCGGGAACCACACGGGAGTCCAACAGGATGATATTAAGTACGCAGAGTGTTTCAATGGCTCAAGTCGTTCCTTGGCTGATATCACGTGATTACAATGCGGGAAACGCATGGGCACTAGTGATGTGTACCAGGTAAACACAGGGCCAGTATTTTTACTCATAAAAGCCTATTTAAAGTGATGGGGTGGCAATGACAAATGTATAAATAAACAATATATTTTTGTCATGAAAAAGGGCACATTAAAATGTTTTTAATTTTTTATATATACATTTACACATCAACATTTATTTAGGCTTTTTTGCATTCATACATTTATTTATTGGTGTATTTCCATGTATATATATATACTACATTTATTGATGGTATTTCTTCTCCCGTAAATGTTAATTAAGTAGGCGGTTCTAAACTCATTCTAAAGCAGGATTGGTTAAAGAGATCTGAGCTCCGCCCACGTAATTAACATTTATATATATATATAATGTATTTCCATTTATATATACAGATTTCTACATTTAGTTATTTGTGTATTTCCACATATGTGTAAATGTAAAAAAAACATTTATTTGAAGTGTGCCCTTTTTGATGACAAAAATATATTATTTATTTATACATATAAGAGAGAGCAGTGTGTCATTATTTATGACACACTAATAAAAACTATCATTGCCGAAATACTTCATGGATCGATGATCCATCAAGTGACCGAGAGTCAGCTGCGACTAATCGGATCATCATCATCATCAATTAAAAACTTACTTTGTTACTAAATTGAACTAAGTTGAACTAAGTCTAAAGAAAAGCGCGCTTTCTTTGAAGTGCGAACGCAGCCCCACTGCGCATGCTCCGAATCATTTGCGTAACGTACGCAAAGTTCGTAAGGTACGTCCCGTACTTGACGTGCACACAGTTTAACTTTTCCATACAATCCCCACTATTTTCTATGTGGAGAGTAAAGTATGTAAAAAAATAAGTAATATTTAAAAATATTACTGCAACATAACACAGCAGCCGGAGGAGATGAGCAGAATGTCCAGTGTGAGAGCAACTTAATGTGTACAGATATGATCTCTAACTTTTGACGAAACAGGATAAATGTAGTGGACACAAGTAAATTAAAGTATCGAGAAAACCACTGCTGTTTACACTTAGGTCTTACACGCGTGTTAGATACTTTAGTTTCAGTTTTTATCCGCTACATTAAGAGCCTGTTTCCGGTTTGATCTGTAAGTGTAGACCAGCGCTACTCTCACGTCCTCAACAAGCCCCTCCCCTCCTGCTCTGTCGTCACGTGGCACATGGAGCTGCGCGCGCGAGTGCGTGAGACACCCGCAAACCCCCACAAACTGCACACTAGCAGCAGTCTACACACTTTAGGCGAGGGACAGTAACCATATCACACACATATTTTATTCTATATTTTATCGTTTTATATCTGTACGAGTTTTACATAAATCTGTTATTTTTTTTATTGTAATCTTCTTTCTTTCTGTAAGTGAGCTTTGGCAATACGAATGTTCTTATTTGTCATGCCAATGAAGCTTCTTTTGAGTTTGAGTGAGAATTAATAGTAAAAAGGAATATTAAAATGTTTTGAAACATCTGTTCAAAGATTTGTTAATCAACAGTCAATAGTATCTATTATTATTTTGATGCTTGTGCAACCATTGACCAGAGCACTATTCCTGATGGCTGAGCATATATTGTGCACAAATTGTGTCCACAGTCCCTAAACCCATGCCAGCATTCTATTAACTTGAAGCTGTAACCAGCTAACATTTACGTTCATGGCTGTCCGACCAGTGACTGGCTTATCCTCGCCTGGCTGACCGTTAATTGTCTTGTAATGTTGTAGTTAATTGTCTGACTGGAGTCCGTTTATCTGGACTTGGTCTGACCATTGACTTGGAGGCTGGTGCCTGTTGAAATGATGGTTCTGTCTGACTCGAGTTGCTTGTCTGGAACAATGAGTTGCTGATTGTCGACTGACTGACCATTGGCTGTTTTGTTGTTGGCTGTGTGATTGGAGTTGGATGTCTGGTAGAGTAACTGTCTAACTAAAGGCCATGCAACTTGAGTCCCTTGGCTGCAACTAGTTGTTCTTCCAACTATTGGCTGTTTGACTGTTGGCTTGAAGGCTGGTGACTGTACAAATGATGGCTCTGCAATAGTTTACATAAATAAAAACAGTTAATTGTGAAAACTATGTTTGAAAAAAATGGCATCTGTTAGGGTTATCTGATGAGACCCAGTTGGCATGGCCTTGAAACCAGTGTTCTTACCACCAGAGGTCAGTTAACTATTTGACGTGCATCGGTGGCAGTGCAGACTATGGCTGCCCAACCAGTGGCTGGCTGGTGGCTTGTCTGTTTGTAGTTAGCTACCTGAGTGTTGACTGACTGGAGGCTGTGCAACTTTGGTTGGTTGTCTGGTAGCTTGGTTGGCGTCTAGTTGGCTGTGCGAATGGATGCTTTGCAGCTGGAGTTGGCTATAAACGATGATTAGTGGGATTTTTTTGTATTATTGAACATAATCGCTTTTCCTCAGAAAAGAGGGTTAACTAACACATCAATTTACTCACCGACTGATTTACTCAATTTACTCCGTGATTATTTTATCAATTTACTCACTGTATGAATCTCATCAGTTCGCTCACCTATTCACTCCCGGATTGTCTCAGATGTTAATAAATAAAATAATAAAGTAAACACATAATATCTCAGGTTTGAAGTAAATGTAACGAACACTGCACATTTATATTTTGCATTTTCTATTCTGTCCCAACTTTTGGATTTGGGGTTGCCGTATATCTTCTGTCAAACCCCACACTGCCCGCCCCCCAAAACACAGTCGCGTTTTTGTGTTTGTTGGTTGTTATAGAGCTGCAACTTCACCGTGTTTATTAATGCAAAGCTCAAATTATTTCAACTACATATTAATTTATGTGACTCGGCGGCTAAGTGGATAACACTGTCATCTTATGGCAAGAAGGTCCTAGGTTCAGTCGCCTGGTGGATCGGTCTGGGTCCTTTCTGTGTCGATTTGCATGTTTCTGCGTTGGTTTTTCCTCCCATGATTCAAAAACACGCAGTCAGGGTAATTGAAGACACTTCATCGTCCTTTAAACGAACCTTTGTGTGTGTGTCTTCCTTACAATGGAGTGGTACCCCCGTCTGGGATGTTGCTGTGTGCCTTGCACCTATTGAAAAGCTGGGATATGCTCCATATGCCGGAACATAGGGGGTCCATTACCCTGGATTACAAAGTGAGGGAGAATATTTACATATTCAGCATATACAGTCTGAGTGATTGAAGGTTCAATGCCTCGCTCAAGGGCCCAACAGCCACAACCTGGCAGTGATGAGACTTGAACCGGCATCCTTCAAATAACTAGTCTACTCCCTTAACCACTAGGCTACGGCAAATTAATAATTTTCTGCTATGTGTGATGCCATGTCGGTGTGTGTATGTTCAGTAAAGAATTATAGTTAGTGATATTTCCTTTGTGTCCAGACTCTCCAGACAGAATCACTAAATATCTTTTGCAAAACTCATTTTTTTTTCTGAATGATCTGCCTTACTCGATGAAATATATCTTGTATTGCTTGTAAACTCAGAATCGAGGTTTTGGAGATGTTTGGGGTGGTTTTATCGATGGAACAAAAAAAAAAACTGTTAGCCAGAAGCGTCTGTGGTGGCGAGCTGTGGTCACGTGACCCAGGCTTCCAGGCCGCTGTGTGTTTGGAGTCGCGTGAGCGAGAGAGCCCGAGAAACAGCGCGAGAGAGAGAGAGAGAGAGAGAGCGAGAGAGAGAGAGGAAGCAACATGGCGGCCGTAAGCGAGCAGAAGCGGGACGCCGGCCATTCGCTTTAAGCTTTCTTTCTTCAACCGAGTCCTTGGATCAGTGCGCGCGCTGCATCCGCGAATTCGCGAACTTAGCTTTCTCGCGGTGCGTCAAAAACCGACTTCTGTGCACTTTGCGTGCGCGCTTGTACAGGAATAGGAAAGAATAGGATCTTCTATGTGTAATGAGGGGGAGAAGAGGCAGGCCGCCCAAAGCCCCCCTGATGCAGGAGTCTGGTTCAGGACCGGTGCGCTCCCTCAGACCCCGCCGAGCGTTAAAGAGCAAGGGCAGAGGAGCCATTGATGATGACTTCGTGACACCCAAGCCGGCGAGTAGTGCTTCGTCGCGGGGGAAGAAGAGAGCCAGATCGGGGCCAACCCGGGGCAAAGGCAGAGGCAGAGGATCCGTGAGAGGCAGGGCGAGACGCGGCGGAGCTAGCTCGGTCGTTTACGACGATCACGAGAGCGAAGAGGAAGACGACGCTGTGAGCCTGGCTTCGGAGGAAGATGAAGACTTCATGGATGAAGATCCTCGGTCAGAAGAAGACGAAGAACCCGTAGCGAACGAGTCGGACTACTTGGAAGACCTGCCCGATGATGATGATGATGCCAGCTACTGCACCGAGAGCAGCCACGCTAGCACCCCGGGTAACACACACTGCCTGTCGGCCGTCTCCAGATCGTAGTCCGGGCTCATTATGAGACTTTCTGGTCATACTCATGATCCACATGGTTGATCCGTAGCGAATTTTGGGTTGTTCGACTGCTCAGTGTACCACTCAAAATGGAGTACGCGAGTGATGATAGGCCTACGATGCTCGTACAAGTTACTTGTTTTGAAGTTAAGCA
This sequence comes from Microcambeva bendego, assembly GCA_034509265.1. Classification (NCBI taxonomy): domain Eukaryota; kingdom Metazoa; phylum Chordata; class Actinopteri; order Siluriformes; family Trichomycteridae; genus Microcambeva; species Microcambeva bendego. The sequence continues at coordinate 11,105,347 of JAYDZG010000023.1, forward strand.
CGCTTACCTGGACGTCTAGTGAATCTTTGCACTATAGAAAGACCGATACCGCGTATCAGCCCGGTTCGATCTGATCCATCATTCGATCATCATCAGTACCCGAACGCGCAAAAGTAGCCGCTATAGCACCGAGCTACATCGTTAGCACGCTCCGTCTCCAGCTCGGCTAACGTTAGCATGTTTGCTCGGGTGTTCGCAAGTCGAGCTTATAATTAACTCAAATAATTAACTGCGACACGAAATAACAACAAGGACGAATAATGATTCAGCTTATTACATTCTGAGTGTATGAATGAGAAAATGGAGCTCATGAGCTAACCAAGCTAAGTGCTAGCGGTCTGTCATTACACCACGACGTGTACAGTGGACGTATTTGTTGGAATGAAGTCTTGTATTTCTCGTATTTTGAAGGTTTAAAGTTAATAAGCGAGCAGTTTGAAGGGCTTCGGTGACAGAACATGAAGTTAACTTAGTCTAGCATCGTTAGCTCAGGAGCTAATAGCATAGCCGATGTGAGAGGCTAATGACAGGATCTCCCATGTGTTGGATTGTTTTGAAAACGAGCGCCAGTGCTTAGCACCTGATACTCTGACGATCTCTGACAAATCGTTCATTCGCGACACATCTCTGTTGTATCTTTATGCGAATAGGTTCTAATCTTTATTTAAAATAAAGGTTGAATAGGTCTGAGTGGAATCCAGACCCCGACATGCGTTCAGTTTGGGTTTAATGGAGCGCAGTGCTGCTTAAGGGCTTCAATATATAATCTTCAATATTTCAGACTATTAATAACTCAGGGTGTTTTTGTAGTTGTTCTTATTCCATCATTTGGTACGACGATAAATACTTCAAAGACTTAAAATGGCGTGTTTTTTTATTATTAAAATGTTTACAACTGCACTTAGTACTCTTATGTTCAGTTGTGTTCTATTCCAGGATTTATGATCTATTATTACTGTCTTTATAATCTTATATTTGGCAAGAATCTCATTCTTCAAGGAAATCTGTTTCTTCATTGTTCAAATCACTATAAACTCTTTGAACTTGAACTACTGAGCAAGGCACCCGACCCTTAACTGCTCCTCGGGCGCCGTGTTCGTTAGTCTGTATGTGCGTGGGTTTCACTGCACAGATTTCACTGTGTGTAAAAGCACAAAAGTCCATGTGGTGGTCAAAATCCTCGTGGGCTTGTTATATTTGCTATGTTTTGATATGATAAAACGAATAAATCAATAACTCTATGAATATTTATATATATATATAATCTGTACCAGTTTATAGACAATATATGAACATCTATTATTTAAAAAGCCTGGACAGATTTTTAAGGTATGTGCCGATTAACTAACTTTTTTTTTTTTTTTTTTTTTTACACCAGGCCGGAGGAGACGGCCGGCCAGACGGCCACGCTCTCCCATCCTGGAACAGCAAGAGATCCCTCCCCTTGAGCTCCCTAAATCCTCCGAGGACCTCCTGATCCCCCCCGAGCAGTTGCTGAACGCCTCGGCCGTGTACGAGGTGCTGCGCACCTTCGCCACCGTGTTGCGCCTCTCGCCTTTCCGCTTCGAGGACTTCTGCGCCGCCCTGGCGGGTCAGGAGCAGTGCGCGCTCCTGGCCGAGACGCACATCGCGCTTCTGAAGGCCATCCTGCGCGAGGAGGACTCGTCCAACACGACGTTCGGGCCCGCCGACCTGAAGGACAGCGTCAACTCCACCCTGTACCTGGTGGACGGCATGACGTGGCCCGAGGTGGTGCGCGCTTACTGCGAGAGCGAGCCCGACTTCGGGGGCGGCGCGCTCCGCCACCTGGAGGCCGAGGAGTACCCGTACGGCCCGCTGGAGAGCAAGGTGAAGGTGCTGCAGTTTCTGGTGGACCGCTTTCTGACCACCAACATGGCGCGCGAGGAGCTCATGAGCGAAGGAACGGTGCAGTACGACGACCACTGCCGGGCGTGTCACCGGCTGGGCGACCTGCTCTGCTGCGAGACCTGCTCGGCCGTGTACCACCTGGAGTGCGTGCGGCCGCCGCTGGAGGTCGTGCCCGAGGACGAGTGGCAGTGCGAGGTGTGCGCGGCGCACCGCGTACCCGGGGTCAGCGACTGCGTCACGGAGGCGCAGAAGAGCCGCCCGTACCTCCGGCAGGAACCCATCGGCTACGACCGGCACCAGAGAAAATACTGGTTCCTGAATCGCCGGATCATTGTGTGAGTCTGAGCTCTCGACCCGCCGGCATGGGGGCTTTAGTGGGTCGCCTCACAGCGAGAAGGTCCCGGGTCAGTACAGGTA
>JAYDZG010000023.1:11130262-11142085 GCA_034509265.1 Microcambeva bendego
TCTAGTCCAGCGTTCTTGTCTCGCATCTACCGTTCAATATAGCGTCATCACGGTTTGCTCTGTTTTATATTCTATAGGTCTCATACCAACAAACTACAGTCTTCAGCGTCATAGAGTACAACCTCACACAGTGCTAACGCACATCCTTAAGGAACTTTCTTTTTCGGGGATGGGAGGGAGGGAGACCCGGACCGGACAACTCGAGGTCTGATTGTGTCCCGACACATTATTATTTTTTTTTATTTCTCTCGATCCGAATTTCCACCCCAGTCCCACCCTGCCGTCCCGTCCGAGCGTGGAGTAAACGGGCCTAGGAGGAGATAACACGAAGCATTTTGTAATGTTTGGTACCTCAAAGCAATGACTTTTTAACGGGACTCTTCTTCTTTTTTTAAAAAAATAAATCACGTTTGCATATTCTAGGGTCCAGGTCTGACAAACCCTCTCACAACACAATACTGTTTTCATGTCATGTGAAAGAATGTTGGTGGTTTCCGGTGGGTTCGATTTCGGGATTGTAAAAGGAAACTAGATTTTATTGGATGCAGTTAGAGGGACTGAAACGGCAAAAACGAAGATCAGTCAGAAAGCAGTCTGTTTGTATGTCTTCTCTTTTTCTTTATTTTTTTGTAATACAGCTGAAGAAATATTGATGTATATGAATCGTAAATAAATGGAAAGTGTTCTTTCCCACACTGACAAACGTCTCCAACTTTTTGTGGTATATTTTCTTTCAAATATGTTCCTGCAACTGTGCTGCACTTTGTATTCTCACACCTTTTATCAGAATCAACATTTCAGCGATTTGAGCTACAGTAGCTCGTCTGTTGGATTGGACAACATGAGCATCGATGAGCCTTGGCCAACCATCTCACCGGTTTGCTCTGTTTCTTCCTAGGAGACTAGGAACACCCCACTAGAGCTGCAGTTTTTTGCTACTACCATCAACTTCAAGGATAAAATATGCTATGTTATATACTTCAATACACTTGCTGCCTAACATATACCACCTATTAAAGATACAACTCATCTAAACATGTTAGTCAAGGCACATTCGTTGGTAATGCTTTGAAATAGTAACTACTAGATATTACTATCAATAGCAGTGTTAATAGCTATTATTAATTTAGAGTAAATGATTTTCAAACATCACAGTGCTACACATGCTGCTGTACAGTCGATATCAGATATTAGTAATTCCAATTTCTGGGGTGCGAAAGGAATGAGGAAGGAACTCCAGATATTCTTAAAGGGTAAATAGGCCCTGTTGGAACACGTAAATAATACCAAAGGTGTCTGGGTATATGATCCCTCCTACTCATGTTCACAATTTAAAACAGCTGAAGCTGAAGCAACACTGCCAAGTCACCACTGTTGGGCCTGTTTTACACTTGAACTGCTTAAATATAATCCATTTAAATTCATTCATTCGTTGTCTATCACCACTTTTTGCAATTAAGGGTTGCGGTGGGTATGGTTTACCGGGAAAAGTAAGGACCCAAACCTGAATAGGCCCTCGGTCTATTACAAGTCCATAACGCGCACACACACCGGGCAATTTAAAATCTCCAACTAACCTGATTGTTTTGGACTGTAGAAGGAAACTCACCCAGGCACACGAAGAATGTGCACAGTCCACAAAGAAAGGATGCGGGCAGGTCCTCCTGGGAATCAAACCCAAGACCTGTTGAGGGTACGATCCTACCCTTTTTACTGTATAAACGTACAGGGTGAGTCAAACATATGTATACATTTATTTTTATTGTATTGTAACATTTGTGTTAATTCACATTTTATAATGTTTCACATATTCTGATTCGTATTAAACCACAAATATTATATTAATGACATATTTCGAAATAATCTTTTTTTTTTTTATCACATGAAGGACAGATGCTAAAACACGTGGAGTTTGATTCTGCAGATCTCGCGATAACCCGCGTGACTTGGTTGCGTCGCGTGATTTTTTTTAAACTGTCCAATGATACGCTGCTTTGGTTCAAACTGACCAATGAGAGCGCGGCGAGCTCAGTTTAAAGCTCTGGACTACGTTCACCCACCTCACACTTCCTCCGCTTCTACACGGTGAGCAGCTTTGGTTTTATTTTATTTTTAATTTTTAATTTTTAATAAAGTCGTTGTAGTGTAAATTCAATTATGTTGCATTTTATTTTAAGCGCGTTGTATTTTTTTTTTTTCCTGTATGGCAAAAATGTGTCTTTAGACTCGTTCTCGGTTTTATTGACTGTAGACAGACTGTTTATTAGAGAAAGAAAGGATGATAATGATTTTTTAATTCTTATTTCTAGATTTTCTTTATTCTTCTACATTTGAAGTGACTCAACATGTCTGCTGCTAATGAGAACAGCGCCCGCCTCACTCAGTTCAAAAATAAAGGAAAAGATGCGACCGTGAGTAACTAATTGAACTTGAACTTTTCAATTTAGTTCAGGATTAAAAAGTCAGTTTGTAGTTTAAGTCAAGAATCTACAATATTTTATATTATTTCATTTAACTAGGCCGCTTTGAGTGGTTTATGTTGGCTATCTGTTAGACCTTTTCTAACCTCGTGTGTCATTTAAGATAAATAAAATTAATAAAATCATTAATTTGTAAATTTCCATTTTAATTTCTATACTATTTATACTATTATACTATTTATTCGTTAAAAAGTCTACAAACTCATTGTGTCATTGTTCGTATTGGCTATAAATGATACCTGAGTGCCCATATAAATAGGGTTAGTTTGACAGTTCTGTAAAATGACTAGAACAGTAGTCTCCTGTCAAGGTCAAGAAGGAGCCAGGCTGTCAGTTAAAGCTGATGGAGGGTTTGCCTGGTCAGTACCACTGTATAGCCAGCTTGGCTACAAAAAACTACATAAACAAAGAAAAGCACAATCTTCGTGAGCACCCCAGTGTTAAATTAGATATTAATATAATTATTAATTTTCACACACATGCATGCACACTTATCATCTTTTATTAACGAAATACTTCCTATTGTGTGTGTTGTGAATTTACTATGCTTATTTTATTTTACGGCTCTTTTGTAGGAACTAAGGCGCCGGAGGATCGAGGTCAATGTCGAGCTTCGTAAGGCGAAGAAAGATGAGCAGATTCTGAAGAGACGGAATGTCAGCACGCTGCCGGACGAGGCCACTTCTCCTCTCCAGGAAAAAAGTCAGAACTGCCAGGTACAGTTAAGATTAATGCTAATTATTATTAAAAGATGGAAAAAAAAAAGTAGCAGTGTACATGTAACGGACCACCTTGGAATGTATTTTGTTCTTATCTCTGGCCCATGATAGAAATCTGATAAAATGAGCTTGACCATAAATTATGGTTATTAGCCAAAACAGGATCTAGTTTTTAATAATAAATAGAAATGTAGACCATCAGTAGTCATAAGCCAAGAAACATAAAGCCTGATCTCTGCTTATTCTTTAAATTAAGACCCGAAGCACAAATGTGATTGCGCTGTTTCTTCTCTTGTTACATTGTAAATGTTTGTGTTCCATATTGGCTTATATTTTGGCACACGTCACAGCATTGGTGTGCTTGATGTTATTATATTAATAATAATAATAGTTTTTCATGGGCCAGGCGCCACATTGGACGGTGGAGGAGATCGTCAGTGGCGTTAACAGCAACGTTCTTGACACTCAAGTTCAAGCAACGCAAGCTGCCCGGTATGTTTACTTACATTTTTCAGGATGGGAGGGGTGGAGGTCACTCTGATTTGCTGGCTCTGTGAGCTCTTACCGCTGATCTTTTCCTTATTTAGGAAGTTGCTTTCCCGAGAGAGACACCCACCCATTGACCGAATTATCAGCGCAGGCCTGATCCCCAAGTTCGTAGCCTTTCTGGGGATGGCTCAGTCTCCCCCTATTCAGTTTGAAGCAGCTTGGGCTCTCACCAATATCGCCTCTGGAACTTCTGATCAGACTGCAGCTGTAGTGGAAGGAGGCGCCATCCCAGCTTTCATTGGCCTGGTCACATCGCCTCACGCTCACATCAGTGAACAGGCTGTGTGGGCTCTGGGGAATATCGCTGGTGAGTGGAGAGTTTGTTAATCCATCTGAAAGCTGCTTATTTATTTTGTTTGTTTGTTTAAATCCTGTCAAATCCTCTCTGTCATTTCAGGTGATGGTTCTGCTTACAGAGATAAGGTCATCAAGCATGGAGCTGTTGCCCCACTTTTGAGTCTGCTTGCTGTACCGGACCTTTCTGCACTTGCTGTGAGTAATCGTTTAGTGTTGACGAAAGCAAATTCCATATTTGTCATATTGTGCAGAAGGACTTATGACTTATTCAGGCAGCTGTGCTCTGGTGGTTAGAGAACTGGGCATGACTGACGTGCCCTTGAGCAAGGCACCTAACCTGTAACTGCTCCCTGGGTGTCATGGCTCTGGGCATGTGTACTCACTGCCCCCTAGTGTTCACTAGTGTGTATGTGTGTGCCACTGCACGGATTGGGTTAAAATGTGGAGAATGCAATTTTTAACATTAGATTACCGGTTAAAAAAAATAATTGAGTATTGACAATCAGGGTCCAAGTGCTGGAGCCTCTCGGCGTTTCAACTGGCACAAGACACACTGTAACACCGTGGATGCGGTGCCAGTCCGTAACCGGGAAGACACTCCTCCCAACTGACCTGACTGCATGTTTTTGGACTGTTAAAACAAACACCTACAGGAAGAACATATTTACATTTTTAATACACCTAGGGACAATTGTGACCAGGAGCTCACTTGTGTGTTGCTCTTGATGCTGATGGACTACTTACAGTTGTAATGATGTGTGTTACTGTAGATTGTCTGTAGGTAACATTGTCAAAAAAAGGCAAGTTACAGGCAGCCTGTCTTTTAAGTGAAATTGGGTCTAGAGTTATCTTGCTATGTTTAAATCCAGCATTATCATAACACATTTAGTTAAAATCATCTAGAAGAATCTGGACTCTTTCTGTACCCTCAACTCCACTCCCCTTAAATCAAATTGAGAATTGACCCCTTATGACCCCCTCGGTGATTTCCGCACCCACAATAAACTTCCTCACAAATCTTCTCCCTTTTCCTCGTTCCATGTTAAACAGTCTGGTTACCTGAGGAACATCACCTGGACTTTGTCTAACCTGTGCCGGAACAAGAATCCTGCACCACCTCTTGAAGCTGTTCAGCAGCTCCTGCCCACTCTCATCCATCTCCTGCACCATAACGATAAAGAGGTGCTGGCAGACACCTGCTGGGCCATCTCGTACCTGACCGACGGCCCTAACGACCGGATCGAAGTGGTGGTCCGGACCGGCCTGGTTCCTCGTCTGGTACAGCTCATTGGTGCCGGAGAGCTAGCCATCATCGTGAGTTGAGCTGTGATTTGAAGTAGAACCTTCATGTTTCCATTATACAGTTTGTGATCGGTAAATGAACCTCTTGACCCTCAGACTCCGGCGTTACGAACCATCGGCAACATTGTGACCGGCACCGATGAGCAGACCCAGGCGGTGCTGGATTCGGGCGCTCTCGCCATGTTCCCAAACCTTTTGCGCCACCACAAGAGCAACGTCCAGAAAGAAGCGGCCTGGACCATGTCCAACATCACAGCTGGAAAGGACACGCAGATCCAAGAGGTCATCAATGCTGGCCTGGTTCCCTACCTGGTGGAGGTGCTCAAACGGGTATGTTAGAGGCTCCTTTACCCCTCTTAACACCGCTAAATCTGTCCCTTACATTTTGAACCTGGGATACTTTGGGATGGGCAACAAAGTAACTTATTGGTTTAGTTTAAATCTAAAAAAAATACTAACTAGCATCGTAATTTTAGACTAAACAGTAAATAAAGCTAGTCAAGTGACTGATTTAACTAGCTTAAGTAACCTAGCCTGGACTAATGCTAAAAAAAACTACAATAACTAATAAATATGAGCTAACAATAATAACTAGTACATTAATGAGATAAATTCAATGAGATGGCATATACAACAGGATCCAAACCAGCACACCAAAACACTCACGTGCTGTCCTCAGGGGGTGGGAACATTTGCTGATTTGCATATTGTGACCCATACTCAAGCAGTTAAGAAGTTGAACCTTGGGGGTGCTGTAGAGGCAGAATTTAGCCCAATTAAAACTTTATTTTGACAGTTCATATTTTAAGCAGGACTTGTTTCATTATTACGGAGTAATACATGTAAGCTATTAATGTAAATATGTTTTGGGGTGTCGTTACTCTTTAAAGTGTTTGTCGCATCATTAGGTTTTCACCTTCCCAAGCCACGTTTCCCACTAATTTAATTGTTCTTCATAATCTAGTGTGAAACACATAATTTATGTATTGCTGGGGGAAAAAGGCTTAAAGGGTTCCTGCAAACTATTAGTTGAGTTTTGAGGGAAAATCTGTGGCTGTGAAACATGACTTTGTGTATAACTTTGTTCCACCCTGTACATTCAGGGAGACTACAAGACCCAGAAGGAGGCAGTGTGGGCTGTGACCAATTACACCAGTGGCGGTACCATCGAGCAAGTCATCTACCTTGTTCAGGCCAACGTCCTGGACCCATTGCTCGACCTGCTGTCAGCCAAAGACAGCAAGACCATTCTCGTCATCCTGGACGCACTTAGTAACATCTTCCTGGTATGTCCTTTGCTGTGAATTTTTCCACTGGTGTCTGTCTTAAAACGTTTTTTTTTATTATTATTAATGTGGCATTTTCAAACTTCCAGGCTGGTGAGAAGATCGGTGAGACGGATAAGCTGTGTCTGATGATCGAGGAATGTGGCGGGCTGGATAAAATCGAAGCTCTGCAGACTCATGAGAACGAGATGGTCTACAAGGCTTCACTCAATCTCATTGAGAAATACTTCTCTGCTGAGGTGAGTGAATTCAAGTGGACCAGAGTTGGGACTCTGGCATCATGAGCTTAATGAATCCAACCATTAAAATCATGACTGGTTGTTACCAGTGATGGTGGATACTGTTAATTGGGCTAAATCTTTTATCAGGTTCTATCGAACCTCACCCGAGCACTGATTCGGATGACGTGTTGAATTTTTAGAGGGTTGATCCAAACCCTCCATCAAAATGATCAGCTTCTCCCATTCAGGTGTAGCCAAAGTGCTTTATTTATTTAGGCTTCATCTTAAATTCATCTCATTCCTGACTCAATCCTCCCTATTTACCTGTGTCCATCACTACAACGCAGTGGTTATTCATCCCTGCCGCTAGGTACAATTCGAGACCTTTCAGTGTCTACAGTTAACCTGAGTGTGTTTTTGGACTGTGGGAGTAAACTGGAGCTCCCAGAGGAAATCCTGTGAGAACAGGATTAGATTGCTGTTAGGTGCTACACACTTGGGCCGCATGCTGTCCTGTGCTTCATATAATATCTGGTTGTATTGAGCACAGTACCACCACCATTTAGATCGTTCTCTCGGTTTGAATCCTTTTTGAGAAATTAATTACAACAATTTAGTACAAATGTATTTATCTTTGAGGACTCTTCTCAATCCCTTGACTTCTATTTTTAATAAATGAAAACCTGCCTGCTTTGTTCACAAGTCGCTGCACAATTGTAAATCAACACGGCATTTATCTAGCTTGCATCATTTATGGATCAAATATAACATGGTTGATTGTCTCCTGCAATGGTTAAATGGCCCATTTTATTTTTTCTTTGTAGGAGGAAGAGGATGAATGTGTGGCTCCTGAAGTAACAACAGATGGATATGCATTCCAGATAAATGAAAACCAAAGCACTTTCAATTTCTAGATGTCTTTCTGTAACTCGCTCTTCTTGATGTTTCGTCTTCTCCAGTCTGTCTAACCTGTCCGGTTATTCTTTCAACCTGTACATATGAAAATGTCTGGATTTTATGGCCTTGTAAATAAAGTGAATCAAAATAAAATGGTTCAAGTTCCAGTTACAATTATTCTTATTCTATTTATTTGGGTTTGTCCAAAACTGCACACTTATTCACTATATAGTGCACTTTTGTGTGGGGGTGGGAGTTCAGCAATTTTGTTTGGGTGTGCAAAAATCCTGCACTAGGATTTCAGTCCACTCCAATAATCCTATAATAAACTGCAACAAGTAGTGTACAATCTTTGGACTCAGATACCCATAATGCACTGCTGCTTGAGAAGTTACAACTATAGGTAGCAGATTTATCAAATGGATGCATGTTAATTTATATTAATTTATATATATATATATATATAATTATTTATAAATTTGATAGCGTATAGGGCAGATGAGCAAACCCAAGAAGGAAGTGTCCGAAATCATTCCTTACCCTACTGTATTTAGTCCCCTTTAGAAGTGTACTACATAGGGATCAATGTAGGGAATAGGGAGCCATTTCGAACACCGGGGAGGGGTTGAGCGGTCCGCCTCTTTCGTGAGTCAGGTCAATTAACTCGACTCACTAGTAAGAGTCGACTCCTTTGGGTTCGGAACCGCAATTTTTTCAGAGGTAATTTTTGTCCACTTTTTTCGCTTTAATATAATTTAAACGATTTGATCTAAATATTGTGGTAGTTAATGATTTACTATTTTTTTAAATCATCGTTTAAATCATACATTTATCCGCATTTATTATGTAATGGATGTTTTATTCTTATGACTTAGCAAAATATCTTTGTAAGATGTTCATATTTTGTTCTTGGCGTGAAAGTCTTAAAATACAATGTAATACAACTTGCTTATTTCATTTGAAATAGTGCTTGCTCAAACCCTTTACTGCTTAATAGTACAATCGTTCAGACTCCTACAGTGGATTGTATTTGATTCACTTCATTGTCTTTAATCCCTTATCCTAATCAGGGCCGGGGAGGGATGCTGGAACCTACCCCAGCTCTTCAACGGGTGCAAGGCACATGGTAAACACCCTGGGTGGGGCGCCAATCCATCACAGGTACCTACAATTCAGTGTCTCCAATCAATAGCATGTATTTGAACTGTGGGAGGAAACCGGAGTACCCGGGGGAGAACATGCCAACTGCACACACAAAGGACCCAGATCACCCCACTTGGCGATCGAACCCAGGACCTAAGCCACCATGCCGCACGGATTGTATTTGGATCTTAATTCAGACTTAAGACTTCTTCTAAGAAACAACTCTTCTGCATGCGTCCCTGCGTTCGCCCAAAGAGTCGAGTGAATGAACCGACTCGTCCATCCTCGGCTCCGACCCACCACAGCAGTAATGCACGAGCCCCGTATAGCGCAGCTCTGCACAACTTTCCGTTCACTCGCTTTCTCCTTTTGTACGGATTATCTCCCAGTTTCGAGATTCGCGCATCACTACACCGACAACTCTGCGGATTCGGTGCAAATCTTTGGAAGAAATTGCGCCCGCACGTAGTGCAGACAGGATCAGATCGGATTGCGTTGTGCGGACATGGCAGGCTGTGCGCACATCCGGGCCACCGCAGCCGGACTCCATTATTCTCAAAGAAGTGTGAAAGTAAAGTGACTGGCTGAGCTGGTGCAGCTTACCGCGGGGCAGAACCACACCGAGACTGATTTTCAGACGGGGAATTGGCGGTCCAACCTGGAAACGTGAAGGAGATGTCGAATCAAGGAGGACGGAGAAACGGACCCGTCAAGTTGCGTTTAACAGGTCAGAATGTTCGCTGTAGTGGACCTGCTCTCATGCTAACGGTAGTAAACACTAGCTAGCATCGGCTCGGTGTACAGCTGTGAGCTTTAAACTTCAAAAAGTTAAGAAATTTAAAGAACTTATTAAAATTAATAATAATTATCAGGATGAGTCTGATAAACGTGTTTAAATTATTTGTCTCAATGTGGTGCTAAATTGCGGGAGTAGCTAGACTGCTAATTTTTAGCCTGGCTAACTTGGAAGAGAAAGTACGCTGTGCTTAATATTTATCTTTATAATTTTCTGTGCTTTGTTATAGTTTATGAAACATTTCTTTTATTTCGTATTGACCCGTGTCGACCATTAAGTACAAATGTCAGGTTTGGTTCGTACTCGGGTTAATACAAGCTCGGTTAGCTTAACGCTAACGGATAGTTCAGGGCACCATTGAAGAGCAATTTTACAGGGTTTAGGTTAGTCGAATCACTGCGTCATGATCCTTCATTCATTCTATTGCTTTTATTTTTTATTTAAATATAACTACGTTTTTAGGCTCATTTTGGGTTTAAATGATGGGGGGGTCAGTGGAAGCAGCATATGAGGAACGACAGCTAACATAACAGTAGCTCACATCCCATCATTGCACGTACAGTCATGGGAAAAAAAATAAGAGACTACTTCAAAAATGATCCTTTTTTTACGTTCACAATATCTGTTTGTGTTGAGTAGTATTCTATTCTTATTATAGGTAATAGAATACAACACCACTGCTCATGTTGGTCAAACACACCCATACATTTTTGAAGTGGTCTCTTATTCCCCCCCTTCACGATTGTTAGCCCTATACGTCCAGTGCGCTCCTCACTGCATCACAGGAGGTGAAACACTTGCTCTGAAGTTTGGTTTGGATCCGTGCTGGCCTCCGAGAGCCCCCTGTTTTGACTGGAATGGCCAGATTAGCGCAGACGGCGTTTGATGTATCTCCAGCATCAGCCATCTGCTAAGTGCGGGCATATAAAATGTTTAGTCTTGCATTGTGTCTGACTTGCGCAGGACACAGTTGGCTTGTTTGGGGAAAAACAAGTGTGAGGAGTTTAGAAGTGCCTTCAGGAACATCCCATCACTAAACATCAGCCATTATATCACTCTTGGTTTATATTAATCTGACCGTAACTGCTCACTGTAGTGAAGTGTGTTCTTACACATCATATGATAGTACAGAAAGAGTTCGAGTTGCTTTAAATAGGCAGCAGATCAAAAGTTTGTTAATATTGTTTTTTTTTCTGTTCTTACTCTTATTGTTGTACCGCATGAACTTATTTATATTTGTGGATTTCTCATTAGGTGTCTCTTGATCTGCATTATTGACCTGGCATAGATTTTACATTGGATCTCCTTCCTTATACTACCCTCCCTATTTATCTGTGCTTGGGACCGGCACTACTATTCACTGGTTTGTCCATCCTAGTGTCTGGTTAATTAATTCTACACTTAACCTGGCTGCAGGTTTTTGGGCTGTGGGAGGACAGCCGAGGCAACTCTCACTGTGAGAACATGCTCCACACAGAAAGGACTAAGAGTTACCAACCGTGACTCCATAAAGAATATCTACTAAACAAATCTAAAATGAGAGCTAGGGAAGAGCTTGGTCGTGCTTGTTTAATGTGACCCCGACTGATCGCAGGTACTCTCGTACTTCCTGGACCTGTAATCAGATGGTAAAGCAAAAAAAAAAAAAACACCTGAATGTCCCTTCTGATAGAGATTTTCTTCTGCTGATAATACCGTCATATACCAGATCTGCTGGAATTTTTTAATCTGACAGATTAATGGAACAGGGCTTCAGAAACGAATCATGTGATGTAACCGACTCAGAAGGATTTACAGCTACGTACAGCTACGTACTCCTCCGTCCAGGCAGTTCACGTCACATGGATTGAAATGGAAAACGTAGTAAATCAAATTCATCTATGAGTTGTACATCTTAGAAGGGATGCTTACATTTAACTTTGTTCTGGGCTCTCTGAGAACCACTTAGCAAATAAATCCACATGTCTTTGCCCGGTTAAGCTTATCATTTTATTATTTTTAATCAGCCAGCCCTTGACGCTTTAGGCCCGTGTTGTTTTGTACGTTCGTGATACTCTATTTGCTCTATTTGAATCTTGTTCGATCGAAATAATAAATGCACTTTACTCAAAACAATTGAAAGTGAATCTATTC
>JAYDZG010000023.1:11226574-11237753 GCA_034509265.1 Microcambeva bendego
AGACATACATACACTTGTTTCTAGAATTACATTCCATACATATTCTTCAGTGTATCCAGTACATAAGTACTGTCCAGGCATGCACTAATATAGGACAACCCTATGTAAGCCTATGTGGTTGTTTTCCTTGTGTTGGACAAACTGTCCACAACATATAAGATGTATAACAGAAATAAGATGTATAACAGTCAGAAACAAAACAAGTTTCAATTATGTCTTCATTAGTACATGAAATGTATTGTTTCCTCAAATATTAAATGAGCAAATCATTCACCTATGCATTCAATTCCAAATCCTCCAGGTAAACCTGCCCAATCCTGACTTTATTCCAAATCTTATTTCACACCAAGTCATCAAATAAAACATTGTTTACTGCACTAGCCCTCCTTCTAAATTACATATACTCGTGTTAACAGTGCTAGGATTGTATTTGTACTTTGTTTTCTGTTCTTTTTCTGTGACAAAATAACTGGAACACAACATTCTTTTGTATTGGGGTTTCTAAAATTCTGCATAAGGATAGATTATTAATTTAATGGTGTTCCAATTCTTTCAGGTGGTTAGAGGTTTTCAACAGATCTGCTGTGAATTAGAAGCGTCTGGAAGAGGTGAGCTTTGCAGCTGCCGTGCACTGAAAGAAAAGACTTCTTTATTGTACGACGGCATCTAAGCTGGTTAGCAGCTAATAATTGCTGGCTTGCATTTAAGTAATCTGGGCAAACGTCCGGTATCTGATCCAATTTCTCAGTCTCGAATAAGGTGCGGTCGCAGAAATCAGTGAGAGGCCAAGATTCGAAAGTCTCTGGCTAACGTTTCTCTTTTCACACAGTCCTTACAGCACTAAACTCTTGATTATTATAAATTACAAAGAAATATTTCTAATAACTGTTCTTAATGTTAAGTGCTTCAGGCTTCCAGGTTCATGCTTCCAAGTTTTTACCGTGGTCATAAAGGTGGGGTCTGTTTGCACATAATAGAGTCTGGCTGAGATCCTTACATTTGTGGCTTTAATGATCCTACAAACCTAAAATAAGTTTATTTATTCAAGCATTTTGTTCCTTTTTCTCCCTATTTAGCATAGCAATTATTTCCCTGTTTAAAACTGTATGAAAACACTCAGTAAGAAATAAAACCACTTGGACTGTACCACAGAGTGATGTGAGCAATGTGATCTTTTCATGTTCATGATGGTTTGTTTTCATTTCTTCGTCCGTTTATCTTCACTGAACTTTGAGTTTTGGGTTTTACCACATTTTTGCTTTCACAGAAACAAATGACTTACTGCAATCGAATTGTTTACAAGCTTTGCTTTTCTTACTGCAAAGACGTGTTTTAAATGATCTTCTAGTCTGTCGAATTGGCTAGTGTAAAATAGTTTCTTTGTTTTAACTGGCCATCGGTGAATTTCCTCCCCTTGGTGCTCTGTTTGCTTTGCGTGCTCCGTGAAGTATTTAAGGCCACAGCACAACTTTGTATCCAGCCTCGGGTCAAAGCCGTAGAGTGGACAGTCATTTTTTTATTGATGGAAAAGTCCGTTTAAGTGCTTGTGTCACGGGAAAATCTTTGTGGAGTTCGGCAGAAACAGAACACCTAGTTTAGCCTAGTCAAACTGCTGGCTTGGAGAGCTGAGAACAAACCTGGCCTCTACAGAAATAAATCTAGAAATGTCTGGCTGAGGGAACCTCTGTGTTTGTTCGAGCTAAACACTGCTTGTAACTCAACCACTCACAGGTGCGTTGACACCCTTCCATTACAGAAAAAAATATAAACAATAATTATTGACTACAAACTTCTAGAAAATCTGTTAGTAGTTCACACAGCTGTGTGTAATGAGTAATTAAGTTTTAATAAATGTTATTTATGTTACATGCAAATCCCTGCGCCGACTGAAGAGAGCGAGACTAACACATACCCCCTCCGAAACGTGTATGACAGCATCTTTTCACCTGCATGAGGCGAGTTCATTCGCGGATCAGCTTTTTGCATGGAGAGCCACACCCTGATCCCATTATTCCTTGTGAGGCACCATCAATCACCCAGCGGAGGTCATAATTTACTCAGTTATGATAAGTCACTGTCCGTCTTGCACCCTGTTTAAAAAATAAACTCTTCAAATCTGTTCATGTTGGCACCCAGCCGGCCACATGGCAGAGCTGAGATTCGAAACGATTAGTTTGAGATGTTAGCTCTGGTCGGTGAAAGTTCTATAATATGGAACATATGTATGATATGCTTTGCTGCCGTTTAAAAAATGACATGGTTGTGACATTTCTGTGCTCATTAAAACACATGCACAATCAAAAAACACATGTGGAAGAGAAATCGGGAAGAAAAGTAAGAGTAAACTCATCTAGACTCAAAGCTTTTCAGTAAACTGTGGTAAAGTGCAAAAATGACGTAACATTTGTCTCCAGTCACACTGAGTTATGGATGATTCGTTCTTCCCCATATGCAGGAAAACACATTTTGTACTGCCGTTCTTTTCCAAACTCTTAGCAGTGTATATAAATATTTATTTACACCACAGAAACACAACCTTTATTAAAAATAGAAATCAAATCAAAAGATCCATTTAGAAGAGAGAGGAGCCCCGAGAAACACCTCATTTATTCACCCACTTGCCAACAGTTTTATAACTGTAACTAATGGACTAGTTTTACACCTCTGGTCACAGTATCTGTGAATCATGGACTGATATGATGCCTGCAACACATTACAACAGAACAGTTATGTTAAGATTAGGAGAGTAATAACACATTATCGACTGGAATTGTAAGATAAAGGAAGCAAACTTGTGTGTCAAAGTTTGTCGCTTTGCAGGTAAACACTGTAGAACTCAAATAACATTTTCAGTTCAGGGACTTTATATTTTACAGTGGAGGTCACAAACTTAGAGCTACTTCATAGGTGCTGTGTCATACGAAGAGCTACCAGTTTGACACACTCCTCTGAAATAACAAATTTGCTCAGTTGGCTTTTTGCTTTCTTTTTTAATAGTGATTAATAATACTCATTTATCTATATGAAGACACTGATCATGTTAATGTTAAAATAATTTTCAACGATGACTTAACAAGATGGGAAAACAAATCAATATTCAATATTGTATTTATATTATTCTCAGCAACTGTTCACATTTTCAGATGATTACTTCTTCGATACTGCGATGGACTGGCACCCCATCCAGGGTGTTACTGTGAAGAGCTGCGATAGGCTCCAGCTCCGCTCCCCGACCCTATTTAGGATAAAGGGATTAAAGACAACGAACTCAACACTTCTTCGATATTTCCTACAATAAGTGTCTCGTTTTACTAGGTCAGAGTAACTTATTGTATAATAAACATCTCCATTTTTAAAATCTACAAGTGTTATTAAAACGTATAGCAACTGAATAATTTTAAGATGCAGATGAGTGGTTTTTAGCTATTTTTAGAACAAGCCTGGCGACTGTTGGGGTCCTTGTGTGCTACCTGGTGCGCCCGTGTTGTTTACCCCTGTTTTATAACTAAAGATTCTGAGAATCTGGACAAATCTCTTTGTATTAAGGGAGCAATTCACAGTCCACAATTTAGTGTATTCAAACTTAGCTTTCCAAATATTGTGAAATGCAAATACATGGAGTTTGAAGATATTATTTCATTGGAAACCTGTTAATGTGTTCCATGACACACACAACAAGTATAATATAACCCCCCTGAAAAGCAATAATTAAAAATTAAAAATGCTTCTTGATCGTTCCCAATTCAAATGAGAAGCAGGAAAAAAAGGGTGCAGTAACTTTCTGCTAAAACAAATTTTTAAAAATGATGTGTTTTAAACAACTACTCCGCCCCTCGAGATGTAACAGCAGTTTAAAGGTGAGACCGTGATAATACAGATACAATGATGCTTTCATCCTGGATTTGTCATTCCAAACAAATGCAGATTTGTCTCATGATTACTTTGACGCCGTTTTAATGCACCGTTCAAGCCAAGCACCATTTTTTTTCGATGAAAGTTTGAGAGCAAGGATTAGTTACATTACATTACATTACACAGCATTTAGCAGACGCTTTTATCCAAAGCGACTTACAATAGGTTTTACAAGCTATGCCTGGCTATGACGAAATCAATGCTTTGTGGCCCATTAAATTGTTCAGTGTGCATCTGTACACACAAGTTTCCTCAGATCTTAGTATGAGCAAACATCCAAAGAACGATCCTTTACAATTCAGAATTACATGTCTTACCTATAGTCTAAAACATAAAGATTCAGACAATCTGAAACACTCTATGTGTATTAAATTGGTTGGTATTCTGTCCCTCAGATAACTCAACGTGAGATTAAAAAGATCCTTTAGGATCATCAATACAAGAAAGTGAATTCACCCAGATTGCTTTTCTACTTTTTGCCTGCTTGAAGTACATGGTATGTGTTCTTAACTTCAGTTTTGTTGTTGTATGAGATAAACCCATGGATAAATAAAGCCCTGACATGCTCCCTCTGATAAGCTTGGCATTTAAAATGATTTCCGGGAGAACTATTTCCCTGGTGACCGTTTTACAACGAGGAAAAATGCAAACATATTCGAGATCCCAGGTCTGGTGTGCTAGAACGTGTTTTAGCGCGGCATCACCTGAGCCACACAGCATTCTATTTTAATCTTGATCATGAAAAATATCGTTACTTGAAATAAAAGTGTAGATAAATGTTACAGTAGAGTCTTGTAGTCAGATTTAAATGAGACGTCAAAAAACATTCCACCAGATGTTTGGACCTCATAGATAGACATGTTTAAATGCTCCACAAACAGACCAGTTGCCACATACCTGCATGCTTCAACCAGCTATATTTCAGATAAACAGTGGTGTAGACAATTCCTGCTGACTTTATGCACTACTTATACCAGAAATGACCACAATCTCAGGTGATATGGGAAAAATAACCGACCTCACTCTCTTTGTCTGTCTGAGAAAGGATTTGTTTAATGGATTTAGGATTGTGGTGAGTCCATCTGGTGTGAATTTGCTCAGGCCTGGCATTTGGTGAACTGAGCTCTTATTGAAAAGTTGGACCCTGCACAGCAAAAACACCAAGCCGAGAACATAAACTGGCACATACACACTGTTCACATACACACTGACTGGGGCGTACGAATGACGTCCATGCTGTAATATTGACGGATGCAATTGCATTAACCTAAGGGAGTAAATAAATCATAATCTGCTTCATGTACATTCACTAGTAGACCATTTATACAAATATAAAGGCGGCATGATGTTTTCATCAGGTTTTACAAGCTATGCCTGGCTATGACTAAATTAATGCTTTGTGGCCCATTAAATTGTTCAGTGTGCATCTGTACACACAAGATTCCTCAGATCTTGATTTTTATTAGACCTCATGATATGACCGCCTGGTAACAGGGAAATGTCAAGCCAGACTGTTCTGAGCTAAACCTCAGAACCCAGAACTTTAGACTGAACAAATAGAGCAGAATGTGGTAGTCCTGTTAGCTCAGGTGCTAACTTAAGTACAGCAGTGCGCTAACAGTAAATGAACACTACGATAACATCCTGGAAACCCATTTTAGATTACAGACTTTTAGTACTGTAAACAGAAGAACTGACCCACTCAGTAATACAGTTGTCAAGCCTTGTCAAGTCTGGGGCTAAAACATAGAACCCAGGCGTTTAGATAGCACAAATAGAGCAGACGCTGGTTGCAACAGTAAGAGTCAGGCGCTAACTGATGTATAGCAGTGGACCAACCCTAAATGAAACACCAGGCTAAATCCCAGAACCCAATTTTAGTATTGTAAACAGAATACAAAAACTAGAACTTTAACAAATAAAGCAGAAGCTATAGTCCTAGTATCTCTGGTGCTAACTGAAATAAAAGTAAATGAAACACAAGAATAACTCCCTGGAATAATAATAAAAAACTTTTCGAACTGTAAAAATAATAACTATCAAGGCTACAACCTTGTAGCAAATTAAACCTCATGCCAACAGCCTAGAAACCTATTTTGGATTTTTTTTTTTAAAAGAAGATGATTAAAATAATTTCAGTTTATCCAAGCAAGCAATTTACCTCACAAAAACTGAGCCAATAAAGTAACAGACAACAACTTGTATTACTAATTTACCAACAACAGTCCAATCTTATATGGGATTTTGAGTAGTTTTGTCTTTAAGCAATGTTTAAGATGCAGAAGCAAATTACAAATGGCGAAGACAAACTCAGTGCTTTTGCTGTACTGATCATTTTTGTGTACCAAGAGCGTAGAGTCAACATGCTAACAAATAAGCCGATCAGTTCATTTCAAGCAGCTCAGTGCTTAAATACTGGTCTGGCCCAATACCTTTTTGTCGTAAGGAAACAGTGCTACCCACCATGCCACACTTCGAATAAAAGTCTTACCAAGCAGTCAGATGGATGAATGGTACCAAAAAAGGAAAAACAGAAATATGTCCATTGTTGATGACCACGACTATGTAAAGCAAATTTTAATAAAATAAGGAAGCTTCTATCTTATGGCAGACATAACTTTATAAACACAGAATTTTACAGCCAAAGAAATTTGATTGGAGAAATTCATAGATAGCTGAATGTGGAGTTTTGGTAAATCCCTGACTGTGGGATTATGGGTGACAGTTCACTTCAATTTGCTGAAAAGATCATCCCTGATATGCCCCCTTATTTACTGAGCGATACGCTATTTTAAGTTTTCTTTCTTGAGTCAGATATGCTATTGCCTTGGGAACTACTCGCTATCACTATAACTTTAATGCAGACGTAATGTGTCCATGACTGATTAAGCTTTGCAGTAATGCCCTTAAAATACAGATCCTATCTGCAGCATCACAGTTTTGGCTTTGCTAAGACGTTAAAATGTTCCCACAATCCTATTATATTAAGAGGCTGTTACAGAAATACTGATTAAAGACAATGTAAGAAAACAATTCTAACCCTTTCATATGAATATATGAGGTGGATTTCTTGCACTTGTCTTTATGAAACACATTGCTTAATAACAGACGGCTAAAAATATGTTTGTATGTATGTATGTATGTCTTTGAGGAGCATTTTTTACTGCAGCTGAACTCATTGGGTAATGACTTATTCTCGTTGCACTCTCAGTAATTACCTCTTGTTATTTACACAAACATGATACTTATGGTGTAATTTGTGTCCTTCTGGGCATTTTTAAACTGCCCTCAGGGGGCTTCAAATGTAGAGGAAGTCATCAGCCTGAAGAAACATTGCTTAACACTGAATCTGCACTCGGAGTCCCAGGTTTCTCTGTAGCTCTCTGTGCAGACTTTCACCTCACCCACTTTAATTGAAGCACATTTTTTTTGAAAAACAATCTGCCTGTGTTTACCACGTCTAAGCATCTCAGCTAAAATTTAAGGCTGTAAAATTCCATCAGGAATGGTCTTGTTTTTAAACCATTTTAAGGCAATAACATTAAAAATGGGATCAGAAATTAAGTAATGAAGTCTGGACACAACAGGGGATTTACATGAATCATCATATTTATGTGACATAATATACGAGGGTTGTGTCAGCAAGGGTATCCGTTTTTACAGTTTTACAGTGTGTTATTAAAGCTTTAAATTAGAATTAAATTATTTGATACCCACTTTAAATACAGCTAACCCATGACCATGACATTTTTCATTGAGGAATCCACCTTTCGCAATTTGAATTGATTGGACACAGTTTGGAAAGGCCAAACAAAGTGAAAAGAAGAATATACATTGTATTGAGAAAGGGGATCTTCATGATCATGATCAAACTGTAGCAACGGATAGATTTTTAAGTACACTTCATCTTTCAACACAAAATTTACACAGTAAGTCATTCAGAGCCATTAAACCCTGAAAATCTGTGGCGAGACAAAATGCTTGCCATCCAGTCTGAAAGAGTCTATTTTACTCCTTGTTAGGTAGTACAACCACCCTCCCCTTTCTAACTGTAGCATTTTGGCAATAATTGCTTCCACCATTTGTACTAAAATCACAATGAACTCTAATATCAGCTCTCAATATTAACTCGTGCAGTCCAAAGAAAACATAATGACTTGCAAGATGGCAAGTCCACCCTAGAATTTACAGCCGTTTCCTTTTCCAAGCCCAGTTAAGATGTCTGTCATGTGTTGGTCTGTAAAGTTTTCAATGCTATATCAAAAGGACTGCTATAATAACCTCAAGCATAACATACGACCAATATAGCCAGTAATGCTAGATAATCTGTTTCTGTCGCAGTGGAGAAATCAGACCCCTCTGCTTTGGGACCTTGCTGTTACATCATGGCTTGCTATACACACACCTGTTGGCCCATGTTAATGGAAAGTGTAATTCTCTAGAATAATGAGCTACACTTCAAAGCATCTCAAGCTTTTCTCTGAACCACTCGATAACCCTGATTTGTGCTCCTATGGTAAGAATTCACATAAACGTGTCGTCTCCTAAGGCAATTTAGAAATAATGTTTCTTTCCCCTTTAACAGCTCGCAGTATGTTCTTTCAGTAAGAAAAATAGCCCAGGATGTAAAGACATGCTTTCAGCTCATGACTCCCTTAAAGCTGTACATGAAGATTTACATCCTCCTTGTCCAACTCTAATCTAACCCAGCGAGAAAAGCTAATCAAGGCTTTCGGTAGCTAAAATTAGAGCCAGGTGTTTTACAACTAAACGCTGCATAGTAGGTTCTTTAAAAATCTTATTCGACACTCCTGTCCAGGCTGTGCAGATAAATGTCTTGGTGTTGAATGATTTTCTTCTTTACTGTGATTACTGTATTTTGCATTGTATCATTGCAATGTAGATGCCAGTCAAACTCTTGGACTCTCTCCCACATATGCTGACCACTCACGGGCAAATTGTGACTGTGACTAGGGAAAATAAATGCTTCAGACGACATAAAGCACTGAATAGAACCCAAAATAAAAGACAGCTCTGATAACAATCAAAGACAAAATGTCGATGCAATATGCAGAGAACAGTAGGAAAATAAAGGCAGATAATTGAGTTCAGTGTAAAAATACAATGAGATTATAACAAGAGATTTTGTGTGACCCTGTTAAATGTCCCACAGCAGCAATGTAACTCTAAAAGTATTTGAAAGGCCAAAGGAAAATTTGGACAAGATAAGCAGTCTGGTAAGAAAGAGTAATGAGGTTAGTCTCCAAAACCAAATCATTTAATAACAGTAAACAAAGATAAATGTCTGAATGACTTCTACATTTTTTCTTTATATTCTCTGAAATCATTGATTTCCGTCAACCTTTAAAAACATGACTGTAGATAAACTGGCTATTCTATTATTTTTAGATATGAGTGACTAAGTGCGTGTTTGGGTGAATGCTAATAAGCCTTAAACCCGGCATGACTCGAGCAGTTACTGGAAAAGATTGAATAAATAAATTGTCAAATAAAAAGCACAAAGCTGATTACTTAAGACTACTGACACTAAAATAAAAAGAAAGATTTACACTCTGTCTTATTCAATACCTTGACCAAATTTTTATAGAACATTTGTGGACCAACTGACTTTATTTACGGCTGATACAGACTGTCCACGAAACAAATCAAAATGAAGACAATGGAGCAGCCACGCTTCTAAGAAAGGATCTGAAGAAGGCAACACAAAAATGCCCAAGAATACCTCAGAGGTGCATCGTAAATAACTAGAAAAAAACATAAAAGAACAACCCCATTGTCATGTTCAGGCTACCCATTAAACTTGACTAGCACAGTGACGCAGAAATCCATGTACAAGGTTAAGCGATGGTAATCGAAAGTTTGCAACATTGAGAATCGCCTTTATCTTCTTACGTTTCCAAAATGTCACCTAATTAACTGACAGGATGTTGTTTCTAACAAAGCAAATCAGCCAGATAACGACGCTGTATATGCTATGGTTCCTGCCTGTAGTTTCATAACAGTCTGAGTATTAAGCTTGGGGTTTAAAACTGAAACCATTACAAGCAAATAAAACATTTGGTACCAAAAGTCTAGATTTAGGATGATGATGATGATTATCTGATTACACGGCTGGGTAAACCTACAGAACGATTCAGTGTCTCCAATTAACCTGGTAGCATGTCTTTCCACTGTGGAAGGAAACCGGAGTACCCGGAGGAAACCCACACGGACACGGAGAGAACATGCAAACTCTGCACAGCAAGGACCGAGATCGCCCCACCCGGGGATCGAACCCAGGTGCTACCTTCTACCCACTAAGCCACCGTGCCGCCAGATTTAGGATACATGTGTGCAAAAAAGGGTCATGTACATCCATTAAGTGGTTTTGTAACCGCTTATGGCAAATTTTACCAAACACCCCTTTAAATATAAACAAAGATCGTTGTTTTATTTCCAATGTGTATAGAGCATGAGTCAGTGAAGCTCAGCTATTATTGTACTGTATTTTACGTACCACTGAAAAGATTAAAAAAAGAATTGTGTGAAATACACTTCTTTAAGATGGGTATCATCAGGTCCTTGGACTGTCATTTGAAACCAGCTCAGTAGCAAATTCTGTTATTGATAAAAGGACAATGACGTTTATTTTGAGCACACAAAGTGCATACAGGAATTGTTTATTTGCTTTGCTAGGTCAAGGCGCCACTGGAGGACATTATGAGGAAGGATGAAGAACAATGCATTTAAGACCAAAGAATCCATTAGGGTTGAAGTCGGGTCTGAGAATGGCCCTCTTGTGTAGTGTAATGGTAATTGTAAACTTGAGTGACATCATGAAACAATGAATGTGTGATGAGTCTATTTTGAAAAACGTCTCAACTTTAACCATTAAAGAGATACAATACAATTTGGTCAAGGAACTAATTTACCTTTTTATTGTTATCTGCAGTTGCTGTTGCTATTTTTTGGAGAAATTGGGTTATTGAAGAAGACATTTGTGTTTCAGAAATTCATCAATAGGTAAATTTCAAGACATGCATGTTCATTGTCTGGTTCAATTTAATTGGCAGAACTTAACAGGCAGCAGACAAACATTATTCTGATTACTAGCCAGACAATATATACACGAAATGCTTCCCAAAAGTATGTCAATACAAGGTGATTACAGCCTTTACTCTTCTGTGAGTATTTTCCATTTTTCTGAGATCATATGTGTGCGGTCCAGTACCTATGCTATACACAAAGGTCTGGTTTGCAGACCGGA
>JAYDZG010000023.1:11268670-11279198 GCA_034509265.1 Microcambeva bendego
CCACCAGGTTGATTGGAGACACTGAATTGTCCTGTACGAACCTGTGATGGACTGGCTCCCCATCCAGGGTGTTAACATGTGCCGGTTGAAGAGCTGGGATAGGCTCCAGCACCCCTCCCCGACTCTTATTAGGATAAGGGATTAAAGACAATGAACTGAACTATTAGGTAGGCTTTTTTAAAAGATGATCCTCAAACAGCCATTGTACAGCAGCCCTGTTGCTGAGATGGTCGAGGGTGTTGCTCAAGGGCCCAACTATGGCTGCATGCGAGCCAGGAACTCTAAAACTTTTTTTATTCAATTAATAGTCCCTTCTTCTACCCACTCAATACTATGATGCTTTAATTGAAGCAGACAAAGGAACAGCTAACGTTTAAAACATCAACCTGTTTGACCTTTTTGTAGGGTACACAACAAGGCCCCATTCTGACAAAGCACGGCAAGAACCCTGTGATGGAGCTGAATGAAAAACGCAGAGGTCTGAAGTATGAGCTCGTCTCAGAGTCCGGCGGAAGCCACGACAAGCGATTTGTCATGGAGGTAACCCAGTTTAATAAGTGGCTCACTCTTGCAAAGCTATGAAACCAAGAAATATTTATTTGGATCCGCATGCACTGATTTATTGCTTCAATATGATCCCATGGAAACCTTAAACTGATGGATTTTAAATTTTAATCAGCTATGTATTTGTAATAATGTTATAGAGCTTTCAAAACCTGCTTTGTTTGGGCAGTTTAAGTACATTAAATGGTTGTCCAGGTGCAGCGGGATAATCTTGTAGCACTGGGATTCGGGGCTTCCAGGTTCGACTCTCAGCTCTGCTACCGGTCGTCTCCTCTCCTTCTAACTTACAGGCACGATTGGTTAATGCCCACAGAAGACAAACTTCTAGCCTCTAGTCTGCAGGGTGGAACTCGAATTGGAGTAAAGGACGGGGTACAGGGGAGGAGTGTGGAGATAGAGCTTGAATTTTTTTTAAAGGTTTTTATTGTTCTGTTTTCCTGTAGGTGGATATAGATGGACAGAAGTTCCAGGGTGCTGGCTCCAATAAGAAGGTGGCAAAGGCATTTGCAGCTTTGTCTGCATTAGAGAAGCTTTTCCCAGAAGGCTCCAACTTTGAAGAAACGAAAAAAAAGAAAGCAATGGTAATGCAGGATTTATGAGTGATGGGTTTAGGGGTTTGTCTTTTTTTTTCAAAAATCATTTCACATCAAATGGTGACGTTCGCAGTAGTAAGTGTCATATTGAGTCAATTTGGAAGTTTAGAGCTGCTGATCAGTCACGTTTCATTTTATTGTACTTAGTCTTAGTATTACTGCCCATTTTATTCACGTTTGTAGAACTCATGGCTTGATTTTGATTGGTCTATCTTTGCAGAATTCGGGACCACCTGTTGATCCAGCCGCCAATCCCAGAGGCCGAGGAAGAGGACGTGGGTGGGGCAGAGGGTTTAAAGGTAAAAAACCTCAATTACATTACAAACACCTGGAATAAAAAAAATCCCAACATGTTTTAAGATTTTCTTTATAGCTGTGTTACGGTATAGCTTTCAATAGCTTTTTTTGTAACTATATAAAATTTTTAGACCTCAATATGATCACTGAATTTATACCTTTTATTTTTCAGGCGGATATGGAAGTTATGGATATGGAAACAATGCCAACAGTAAGTATTCAGATTTTTAATTGTTCTGAATGTGTGTTGTAAAAATACCAGCGTAAAATGCGTCAAGGCCGAATGCTGATTTTACATTTCTCTGCTTTGTGAGCCGTGGAATGGTTAATGGTTTACTGGTTAATGGTTTTCAACATCCCACTGACATTGTCTGATGAAAGCTTTTCTAAAGGGTGATAGGAGCAGAGAAATATAAAAGAAAAAGAAAAAACCTTAAATCTATCAAATATACCAGATTAAGAGTCATCGACTCCTGCCTTATGCTGTGCTTCTCTGCTCTCTCACTCTTTAGGTGACTTTGTCTCAGACTGCTATGACTTCAGCGAGTTTGCAGCATAGAACATCTTATGATTTCAATAAACATTGAACATAGACGTTGTAAAAAGCTTAATATTAGGCAGTTTTAATGTGAAAACCTGCACTCTGGATTCCACTGGGACTGAACTGCAGAAACAAAGTGGGGACGAGTGTGTTTTAATTTTTAAAATGGACAAAGCTTTTCTTAACTTTTTAATTCTCCCCATTTAATTATTTTTTTGTTATAGAAACACTGCACGTCACCATATTTTACTGCCATCAGGTTTTAAGTGTTATTCTTCGTTGATGTTGAATGTGCCCTGCTGTGAAACCGTACATGATACATGTTAACTGTTTATTTTGTATTTTTTTTAAATAAACAAGTACATTTTATAACATATTTTGTAAAATGTGAAGATTTTTATATTTTAGCGGCTCGAAATGTTAAATAAAAAATGACTCTCGGTTCGGGTGTTGCTTCTGCTCGGCTGTTATGGCCAGATTTGTTTCACTGACATGTAGAATCAGGAGCTTATTATAATATCAGGTTTGTGTTAGGAAAATAATATTTTTAGCGATTAATTGTATCGTGGTTGCGTATTTATTCTTGTTTAAATAGCAGAATGTGAATTAAACAACAAACCTTTTGATTCTGGACAATTACAGAGTAAAGATAGTATAGACTATTAATCTAATGGACTCGCTGCTCTTCTCCAGATTATTATAATAACGGCGGCTCTAATGGAGGATCTGCTCCGATGGCCCCCGGCCCTGCAGGCCCACCAGCCAACGCGCCACTCGGTGGTCCTCCCGGAACAGGTGGCTTTAGCTCGTATTATCAGGGTGACGGAGGTTTCTCCAACTCTCCTCCAATCAGCAAACCTCCTGTGAAAAAGCCACCCATGAACCAAGGAATTAAACCTCCAGGCACCGGACCAGCCCCTGGGACGTTCCAAAACACGGCTTCATCACAGAGCTCCTACGGTCAGAACTACGGGCAGAATTTTGGACCGAACTACGGTCAGGGGAAGAAGAATTTCAACCAGTCTCAAGGTGGAGCTACAAGTGGCGGTGGTGGTTACAACAACTACAGCACCTCTTACCCATCCCAGGCGACAGGAGGTCCGGGGAATCAGAACTACGGCTTTGAGAGTGAGTTGATTTTGCTTTAATTGTTTGCCTGTACACCGATCAGGCATTACATTACAAACACTGACGGGTGACGTGAATAACACTGATCATTTCATCACAGCCCCTGTTTGGGATATCAATGGATAGAACGATGACTAGAAAGAAAAAAAAAAAAAAGAACATATTTAAGCAGTCGTAGTTGAATTCTTCAGTATTTTCAGCATGTACGAGCTATTTTCATTTTTTTATTTTTACTTTCTAATATACTGCTATGCTTCTGTATATGTTGGGCTGTGTTCTAAATGACGTATATTCATTTATTGGGTAATTTAAATTTCATAAAGGGGAGGATTGAAGTGATCAAGGTGGTAATTTGGAACATACATGCGCATCACAGCTCAGCCTCTGTACACACACGAGCATTACCGCTCACCTCATTATACTTACTTGTTGAATCAGTCTATTGGAATTCTTTTACTAAGGATATTATGTACGGAATAAAACAAGCTAAACTAAATCGATGCGGCTGGTACTTCTATACAACACTGGAAGTTTAAGATGCTCCAGTGCAAAATTATAAATTCATTTTAGGGGGCTTTTGTAGAGTATGATACAAAACATCTGACAAATAAAAAAATAGGACAAATTTGAGTCCTTGTTGCAGATAAGTACAGGAGGATATTTCACCAGTCTTAAGGCTCGATTGATTGGCCAGTTTCTCTTGGCCTCAATCATATTGGATGTGTTGGAATTTGTGGTGTATTGTAACTCAAATTATTCCTTCTAAACGCAGTTTAGTTAACGAGCGTCTGTCTGTTTTCTTAGGTTTTAACAACCAGTCAAACTACGGCACGCAAGGACCCAATCAAGGTTACGGTGCCAACACAGGACCGTACCATAATCAAGGAATGGGCTACAGCCGTGGCGACCCCAGCATGAACTACCAGTACAGATAGACTGAACCATGGCGCTCATGTGTGCTCCTCATCACCATCACACTTCTTTGCTTGTACATCTTTTCTGAAGTAGCTTCAGCAAGTCTGCTTAATCAGAAGCTTTCGTCAGTGGCTTTGTGGTTGCTTTTGCACAGAGATTTGATTTTCGAAGTCCAGTGCCGGTATTGCATTGTTTTAATGTGCTTGCTTCTGTTTGTTTGTATTTTGTTCAGGTTTCTCTCCTCCTCTTCCTTCTATAGACTACTGCCTTTAGACTAAGACCCTTCCCAAAACCCCATGCATGAAAATGCTTGTTTCATATTTTATTTACCTATGTTTTTATTATCTGGCTATTATATCACTGAAGGATTCTAGAACCACTGTTTTCATAGTGAATATTTCTAGCTCTGTTTTTTTATTCAGGTTCCTCTGGCATTTTGAGCTGAAACATTTATTTGCCTGTCAATGTAAGCAGATTACCCTGATCACTGCAAGTTCATTTTGATCTAGTTGAAAAGGTTTCGTGTAAATTAGGCTCATGCTAGGATTTATTGTTTCTAACAAGGTTACTTTTTTATTTTTTAGAACACTTTGTATTAAAGTTACTTTTATTTTGATTTGTGGTCGACATTTGTTTGATGTTGTCGCTGGTCAATTTAGCCAGTCTGTATTAAATATAATCTTTAATGCGAAGTCTGACTTGTCACCGTTTTCAGTTTAATAATTTCTGCGTTATGTAATGCTGGATTTTGATTAGACCTAGGGTGTCATTTTCAAGAGTGACCAGAACATGCCTGGTTGAACCTTCATCTGTCGTCATGTTCAAAAAAGAAACACTATATAAACAAGAATCTCTCTTAAGGATTCGAATAAAACCAATACAGTTGTATTGTCAAATTGGCTCCCCCAAGGCTGACAATGGTGAAAGGGATTCCTCAGTACAACTGCAATTATGATCTCTCCTGGCTGATCGATGGTGACTGGTTGGTAGAGCGTGACCAAGTTCTTTAATCCAAATCTATGCACAGTGTCATTTTGAGCTTGGTCATAAGGGTCATCGTCTTCCTGGAAGATCTGATCAAACTCAGTGAAGACATTTATAGGTGCGAGAGCTCGGCAAGGATGTATTCATGCACAAAAAGGTTGTGTTCATTCCACACCCAACATGCCCATCAAGCCAGCTCTCAAAAAAGAGATTTCCTTCATGAACTACGTGCTGCAGGCATTGAAAGTAGGAAGTGCTCATAATGTGAATTGAGATCTTGTTCCAGTCTCCTCTAATGCAGTAGCAGCCACATTCATCCTTTCCTTCCTCTTATACAGTCGTGTTTGTTGAGGATCTGATCAGATCTTGTATGTCACAATGAATCATGACCATGTAAATTGGAAACATGTTAACATACAGTCAAAGCATTTGGCTGAGCTACTTTCCTTTTGATATTTTACTTCTTGCGTTACCTCAGGTTCAGTTCGAACAACATAGGTAATTTTTGGCCCTTATGGTGGTAATGTGTCACTGTAATTATTCTCACTTCCATTCGACTCAGCTATTGAAGAGTCGTCCCTATTTTTTATTCTTCGAGTTACCTCAACAAATTCACATTTGAGTTCGATCTGCACATCATAAGTCTTTGGTAGTAATGTGGGTGCTGTACAGAACTAAACACTAAAGTTTGAACCTTGCTTCAGTCAAGAAATGATTCTCGCCTCCAGTCAAACGCTTCCATTCGGCTCAGCTACTAATGTGAATCTTTTTTTCTTATTTTAACTAGTTGGATTACCTTAGCAATATCTCATTGGGGACTTTTTGATTTTATGGTCACTAAGCACCAATCTCAGTCACTGTGATTAATTATTGTCACCGCCATTCGGCTCATTAAATCAAGACTTTCTATCCTACTTTTACTTGAGTTACTTCAGCAAATTGACAATTCGGTTATATTTAAATATATTCGAACCCTGATGTCTGTGGTAATGGTGATGCACATATCAGGGTACCAAGTAAGTACCAGATCGAAGCTACCTCAGACAATCTCTGATGATTTTTTTAAGACCCTCAGATTTACTATAATCATAATCAGAATGATGTTTTATTAAATATAAATGAATCCATATATTTTTAAAATGTAATATTAAAAGACCGTGTGTTGCATCTAGAACGGTTAGTACTGAGTATGTGTACGCCTGACGTCACGTCCGCTGTCTCTCGGTTTGGCTAGGCTCGGCTAGCAGCAGAAGCATGTCAGATAGCGGTGTATTAGAAGCCGTGTTGCGGCTGGTGGAGAAGGTCGATGATGGCATTGGCAGCCTCGATGTGGCCGCTAGTCTCGGCGTGGATCATCAGGTGGTTGTCGGGGCTGTAAAGAGTATCCAGTCGTTGGGCGAGGTTAGTATTACACGCCATAGCTGAACGGATGCTAAGCTAACTGTAGCTCATTCACTCTCCATAGACTGATGCAATAGCAGCTTGGATGCCTGTTGTATAATTTGGTCTTGTTTCACATGTAATACTTTAGTAAGTGTATAATATGTATGAAAATAACAATTTGTCTATGATAATTATGTAGAAATTACAGTAAATAATGACAATCGTGTATATCTGTCATCTTCCATCACTAACTAAACCAATCAGACGGAAGACAAGTTCGCAGCTATAACCGTGTGTGTGTGTGTGTGTGTGTGTGTGTGTGTGTGTACACGTTATATATCATCATTATTATACGTTGTTATATATTATGTGCCAAACATCTATACGCACTTGCAGCAAGAAGCGCCTTGGTTTTGTTTTTGTGTTAAATTTGCATGTTCTCGACGTGTCTTTGAGGGTTTCCTCCAACAGTCCAAAAACATGCAGTCAGGTTAATTGAATTGCACTGTGTGTGTCTGTCTTTATATGTGTCAGCCCTGTGATGGACCGACACCCCCTCCATGGTGTTACTGTGTGCCTTTTGCACTTTAAAAAGCCTGGATAGGATCTGGTCCTTTTGCATGTCACATGTATGAATGTATTTACAGGTAATTAATGCAGAACAGCGCTCTTCTAAACACTGGGAGCTGACCGGAGAGGGGGTTGAGATCGCCGAACATGGAAGCCATGAAGCCCAAGTGTTTAATGCCATCCCTGAAGACGGACTTCCTCAGAGCCAGCTCATGGTATGTAGTAGAGAGCAGACTGGACCAAGTCTACAGTAATGAGTGCAGATCTCAGACAGCAGATTAGGGATTCATTCAAACCAGCATGGACTTGTAGTATGTGTTGTTTGTCCATCATGTACATGTCTTTTGCCTTTTTAGTCTCAGAACAATATATTAAAACTGGTCTATTTTTATTTATAGACTTCATACATTAGGGAATACGCAGAATTAACCCACATGTACCATAATTGCATGTTCTCTTTTAAAGAAACTGCCGACTGGGAAAGTCGGCTTCAGCAAGGCCATGTCTAACAAATGGATCCGTGTGGATAAAGGTCACGAGGGCGGCCCCAGAGTGTTCAGAGCGGTGGGTTCGTTACTGTTGTAAATATATATATCTTTTAATTTTTATCTTGGAGAATCCTGGTTAGCAGATTGTATGTGCAGATAAAAGATTATAATTATGTGCGCAATCTAAGAACGCTGTTAATTTGGTGTATTGCAGGTGGAAAGCATTGAGGACTCTGTGAGGCTGAAACTGCAGCAGGTACAGAAGGGTCAGAATGCTCAGCTAGAGGAGAAAGAACGGAATGAACTAAAAAAACGGAAACTTCTCACAGAAGTGTAAGATGTTTTGTCGCTGATACTGTACAAATTTAGAAACATTTCTGTGTGTATATGGCATAGACTTGCATGATTTCTGACATTTCCATTTTGACCCAGGTGGATTTTTAGTGATAAAATGTAAAAAACTATTCGTAAACTTGTTTCAGAACCGTCAAGTCCTACTGGATCACTAAAGGAAGTAACTTTAGCACCACAATCACCAAGCAGGAGACTGAACTTACTCCAGAGATGATTGCTAGGTGAGTTGGGTTGGGTTGAGGTGACGTTTTATGGCACCAGCATGCACTGGTGCATGTGACCAGTCTTCATAAATCCTCTCATGCTGTTTCAGTGGAAGCTGGAAGGAGAAAAAGTTTAAGCCCTATAACTTTGAAGCGATGGGGGTCGCTCCCGAATGTGGACATTTGCACCCGCTAATGAAGGTCCGGACGCAGTTCAGGCAGATCTTCCTGGAGATGGGGTCAGTCCGAGGAACATGAACAGAAGTCATTGATTGCTTTTCCTTACCCTGGGTGCATTTTCAGTGATTATCAGAATAACATTTTCATTTTCCTTGTCTTGTAGATTCACTGAGATGCCCACCAATAACTTTATCGAGAGCTCTTTCTGGAACTTTGACTCTCTGTTTCAGCCCCAACAGCACCCTGCTAGAGATCAGCATGACACCTTTTTCCTGTCTGGTAAGACTTCTTGAACCTAGAGTCCAAAAGGGCATGAGAGTCCATATTGCTGTGTGGAAAGGATTCATTAATATCTGTCCCTATCATTAGTTTATTTTGGAATAACTTGTGATCATGTTTTACGTTAAGTAGTGAACACTATATCGCCAAAAGTATGTGGGCACCGCTAACTTTATTAATCTACAATAATATTTCATTCATAAATAAATAGTACGTAATGTTCAGCATCATATGCGATATTCGTATACACCATGGCCCTCAGGTGATCCCGCAGTTTATTAGCTTCTTTGCACCTTTGGTTAGGAGAGAGATCTGTAAATGTGCTCTCAGTTATTGGATCATGAAGATCACTTCCACAAACTAAACAGCCATCAGAAGAATACTAAGTACTAATAAGCTGTACCTATGCAATAAATAAATTCATTTTTAAAGACCTACAATTATTGTAACTCTTCTCAATGAGCATGTCTTTGTTTTTATGTGTTTCAGACCCAGCGGTGTCTCATACATTTCCCCAGGACTACCTGGAGAGGGTTAAACAGGTCCATTCGGAAGGTGGATACGGGTCACAAGGGTAAAGCATCTGATGATTTAGACTTACTTAACACTTCAGTCGGCAAAGAAGTCACAGTTTGACTAATGCTTTCTGTTAAAATCATTTTAATTCATGTCCATTACCACTGAGTGAGTGAATTAGGCATAAACCATTCCATGAACAAATGTGTTGATGGACACCGTCCTTCACATTGTCTCGGCCAGGTACAAATATGACTGGAAGATTGAAGAAGCTCAGAAGAACATCCTCCGAACACACACCACAGCCGTGAGCGCACGGATGCTCTACAAACTAGCACAGCAGGTATTTCTCTGATTCCATACAGCTTACTGGATCACCGTTTACCCTCATATTACAGCCCTGTCCAACTAAGCAAGACACATTTTCAGTTTCCTTGGGCTATTAAAACATTATAAAGGGATTATTTTAATTCAATGATTCTGTCCTGCTGTGCTCTAAAGTAGCCTGATCCAACTTTTCTTTCTGACTTTGCCATTTCTGTCTTATTTAGGAAAAGTTCACGCCAGTCAAGTACTTCTCTATAGACCGTGTTTTTCGAAACGAGACCCTGGATGCCACTCACCTGGCAGAATTCCATCAGATCGAGGGAGTTGTTGCTGATTATGGCTTGACGCTGGGTGACCTGATGGGGGTTCTGCATGAGTTCTTTACCAAACTGGGTAAATTCTTCTCTCATCACTACTGTTCCTTCTTTAACCGTCACCTTTAAAGAAATCCTCAACCATTTATGATTTCCATCACATGTGGTTTCTTGTCCTTGATAGGAATTACCAAACTGCGTTTTAAGCCGGCCTACAACCCTTATACTGAACCCAGCATGGAGGTGTTCAGCTATCATGAAGGTGAGCCAGACATGTTCATTCAGGTGTGAGTTCATATATGTGTGTGTACACGTTCAACTCTTGTTTTCGATCAGGGCTAAAGAAGTGGGTGGAGGTTGGAAACTCTGGTGTCTTCAGGCCTGAGATGCTTCTGCCGATGGGTTTGCCGGAAGATGTGTCAGTCATTGCTTGGGGGCTGTCTTTAGAGCGGTGAGTTCAAACCAGAGAGTTTAGACTTCATAACATAATGTCAAATAATTAATAATAATTCATTCTCTTCATCCACCTTAGACCCACCATGATCAAGTACGGCATCAACAACATCCGCGAGTTAGTGGGGCACAAAGTGAACCTTCAGATGGTCTATGACAGCCCTGTGTGTCGCTTGGACTCTTAATTAGAACTCAAAAGCCATGCAGAGAGACATTTTCCCCAGACTGGAGCATCCGTAGTTCCATCCTGATGGATTTATTGAAGCCCCTGTTACATCCACTGCTCTCTACAAATGTATATGCATACTCACATACAGATCTGATATGTTAATATTGTCGGACACACCTCCCCGATGGAGAGAGGATGAGATATTGCTTACATTTATCTAATATCTCATGGATCCAGCCTTCCGAACTTATTTGCATTCATTTTCATGTA
>JAYDZG010000023.1:11282537-11293478 GCA_034509265.1 Microcambeva bendego
TCATGGCTCCAGTTCTACCCCCAAAGCTGGTCGCTTATTTCGGTGAGTGTTTTCCACTTGAAAGCTGCATGTTACTTATTCCTGAAAGAAAGAAAACATCCTGACTGTATAATACAACACTAAGTGCAAATCTCAAGTTTTAAAATGTATTAAATATAATACAACTGCTTTAACTTTGCATTAAAAAAAGGTTTAACAGTTTTTAAATGGTGTTTTGGTACTTTCACTTTAAAATCCTTGCAAACAATTAAATATTATCTACGTTTTTGTGTTCATAAACTGTAACTGTCATTCTGAATATTACAGTTCAACCAGAAAGTCATTCATTAATTGTAAGTCTAATAATTACAATAAAATAATTCAGGTTTTCTTGAATGTAAACTTCAATAAAGCGAATGTATATTCGAGTATTTTGCCCCAAAGCAAATACCTTGATGATGACCTTTATGATGGTGATTCTCCTGTCCTGACTGAGTCAGTGTTGCGTGGATTTCAAGCGGCTTGAGTGGGTTTGGTGCTGCTGGTGTTTGATGAGTGGGCGGGGCCAGTTCGTCACCTGCCCCGCCCAGTTTCTGCTCCATCACTGCGCATGAGCAGTAGAGGCTGATCTGGGAAACTACTGACTGTATGGCAGAAATGCTAAAAATTGGGATTAAACTAGAGATTTCTACACGTATTTCTCTCAACTGCAATAAATTGTTATACACTCACACACCACAGAAACCTTGTAAAAGTTTCCAGGTGTTATACTGTGTTATACCGTGGCCAAAATTGTACCCATGGGAGAGTTGCAAAAGCAAGACCCACTTCCAACCAAAAGTATTATTAACAATAAAACCTTTTAATTACATCACCTTTAAAAAAATCATCACACTGCTGTTGGACACAGTATTCAACTAAAAACACTATCGTCATGTTGGTACATAAATGCGTTCGACTCTGGGCACAGGTGATTTGGCTTATTTGACAGAAACAAATTAGCTTTCTAATAGAGAATGATAAAGTATGAGTGAATGATATGTAACTGTTATTATGCACAGTTGTTAAACTTATCGGTATGTCAATCAACCAAATTTCAAGAGATGGACATACTCAAATCCCTACTGAAACCTTACCAAGCAGTTAATGCTTAAACATTACAATGTGGCTTGATTAAGGCAATTATTCAAAATTCTGTCATACTTTCTAGTTACTGGAAGCAATTTGTGGTTGTCGCTGCTGTTTCAAGTGGCATATACAGTTATTAAGTTTCGATAACAATTACTGTTTATGTGTCATGTACTTGTAATACATACTGTATATTTGCACTTCCTTTCTCCTACTTTGTAATGTCATTCTTTAGCCTTCCATGCCACAAAGAATTCAGACCAGTCACATTGGATATTTCATTTATTTATTGCATTTAAGCATTTGTGAATGTACCATGAGCTGGGCTGAAAAGGGATTAAGCTTCACCAACTGTAAGGAGTTATATAAGCTGCTTGAGCCTCTTACTGAAAGCAAGTTCAAAGATAATTTTATAGTGAAATCTGTTCGGGAATCTGTTAATTCATGGCAGCACTTAATCAAAAATTATTTTGATTATTGAAGGAAATTGTGCCAATAAATCCATACCAGTAAAGTGGATCATGTGGATCAAGATGGCTCAAAAATAAAGTTAGAGGGCTGGAGTCGAGCAAGTCGTTTTGTAATAGGACTTAATGAATTCATTAATCTTAAAATGCCTTTTAATTATTATTTCAATTTTCTGTCTTTTTCATTTCATTCAGTCTGTTTATCTCATATCACTCATGGCTCAGCTTGGAACAGAGGGAAGGATTATCTGTCCTGCACAATCACTTTCTCGCTGTTATTGTTGTGCATTATCATGAACACCAGGTTTTATGCAGCTAGTGATTATTGCACACACTGTACCACACAAATGCGCAATGCATTTAATGGGAGATTGACCCTGCATCTGGCCATTCCTCTTTTGTAGATA
Organism: Microcambeva bendego; assembly: GCA_034509265.1. Lineage (NCBI taxonomy): Eukaryota > Metazoa > Chordata > Actinopteri > Siluriformes > Trichomycteridae > Microcambeva > Microcambeva bendego. The sequence continues at coordinate 11,284,519 of JAYDZG010000023.1, forward strand.
GTAGAAAATAAGTAAGCATTTTATTATGATTATATAATACTGCTTTGCAGCATGATTTGTCAAATTACTTTTTGCAGTTCTTACAGCATATAAATGCCTTTTGATGTCTAATACCTTTGTCCTTGGTGACACCAGCTGTGTCTATTTAATATCTATATGTTTTATTAAATCTCCTCATTAACGTGGTGGATTTAATTGAGCCCTTGTGCATGTCCAGTCCCTTAATGGACTTTATTTTGGTTTATTCGGTCTATACCATACTATTTGTGTATACACACACACACACACACACACACACACACACATTAATAATAATAAGAGATTACAAATATATACAGAATAGTTACAGTATAACAACGTAAAAAATGTACAAATAAACTATCAAAACAATTTAAAATTGTTACGTCGACTGTAATGTATCCTGTAAGTGTAGGTTTCTGACATATGAGTTATAATTATTTTATTGGTAAAAATGTCCGTATTGGGTTTACTTTAAAATGAGGGGTAACTCTGATGATGAAAACATGAATTTACAGCAATTCATAGCGCACTTGAATGTAGCACAAATATAAATCAGCTGTTTCCAGTACGGAGCTCGTGCGGTGCTCAGGAGTTCGTTGGAAATGTAAATGTAGTTAGTAACGGTTAGTAACAATGTTCACTTATTTATACTCATTTCAATAATACTATGTTTTATTATTAATCTAATACACATGGCTGTTTATTGGAGTTGAGTTACGTTTTTAAATATAAGGTAGCGTTGAAATACGCTGGATATTAATATTTGTTTATCGAGCTATCATTGCTGAACGGTTGCTAACTTTAGTGCTAGCTGTTGTTTTGTTCCATATTTTTAATATTTATGACTAACTATGCTGTTAAGAAGAATTCAATGGATTCTACGTGTATCTATTTAAAACGTACATGCAATGAAAACGTAAGTTATTTAAACTATCTGTTTGCACTAACAGGGTATGGCTCAACATTTCTTTGGTCATACTGGTGCTGCTTCGTTTCAGTCAACACCTAAAGCGGGTCATCAACGTTTATCATCAGTGAAGGTAAGGATTAACAATCATTTACAAAGATTAACAGATTTTAATCATTATAAACGTTACCAGACATGTTACACATTACAATTTAAAAAGTTTTTTTGTGTTCTGTATTAGGTTCCAGAAGAGGGACAAAGTGTAGAAAATGAGGGAACAGCTGAAACACTGTCATTTGTAACGTTTGATGAGCAGCAAAGGTAAGTCAAATGAATAACGTGTGACAGATAAAATCTACAAATAAAATCTACATATTCTTATAGTTTTTTTTTAAAATCACAGTATGAGTGGCTTAGTACTGTCGCGTCACAGCGGGACGGTCCTGGGTTCAATTCCCGGGTGGGGCGATCTGGGTCTTGTTCTCTTCATGGGTTTTCTCCAACAGTCCAAAGACATGCCACCAGGTTGATTATAAGAGTAATTGGTTGAAAAAATGAACAACATAAGTTGGATATTTTAACTTGGACGATCTGTGTTGATGTCCATGGTTTTAGAATATGTCCAACAATACTATGGTCAGGTGTCCACACAGTGAATAACAACAGCAATATAATAATAATTATTATTTGGTGATGTTTCAGATGTGTTTTCTTCCTTCTCTTTTGTTCATTATCTCTGGTTTAAGCGAGGACTCGGGCATAAATGTCTCACACAGAAGTTCACCACTACATGAAGTAGACGATAGCATCGTGTCTGCTCCGGTTACTGCGAGAATCGATGAGATTGGGAAGAAAGCACAAGACCTCATTGCGAGGATCAATCAGAGCCGTGCCATGGATCAAAAACTCATGAACGACTTTGAGGAAAAGCTAATGGAGAAGGTATTCTCGGTCATGCCGAGTCAATTTGTAAACCATATCTGTAATGGTACCACAGAACCTCAGTCTGTTTGATAATTGGGAAATCGTTTCAGTTTCATGTTCGCATGTAAACCTAGGTGTTACTTATGTACCTCCTTGCATCCATAATTGTCAGCCATAGTCTTGTTTTCTGTGTGTGATGGTGCAGGTGAGTGAAATGTGCCAACAGGTGAAAGAGCAGATGTTTGAGTATTATGACAAACACAGTCAAGAGATGGAGACGAAAATCGGTGAGCTCACTGAGGTGTTGGAGCGCAGCAGTCAGCTGAGCATGGAACTCCAGGACGCCGGTCAGACACTAGCAGCTATAAACAAGGGTTTGCAGTAAATCCTGGCTGGTAGATGACACTGACAGTCCTAAAATATTTTTACTGCAAGATGCCCGAGTCGCTAAATAAGATTATAGTGCACCATGAAGAAGTATAAGGATAAAATAAGATCTAGTCTGTTCTCAATTAACATGATAAAATTGTTTTGAATTGCCAAAAGTAGCGAATGATAGTAATTCAATACAATTCTAGCAGCTATAAACACTGCATAAGACGTGCTGAGTAACATAATAGATTAGTCAAGGATTAGAGCCATAGGAAGGGAACATCAGAAAGGTTTCATTGAGAGTCCTATAAGGTATTGAAGCCTGGGAAGATATAACATGAAATGCTTTGTTGGCAGTTGTTCATTGTGTACTATTTAACCATTTGTGCTACATTTAAATGCTTCAAAATGACTCGATGTGTCAAACCCATATTTAATTTAATAAAGCAGATACATTGTATACACCTGGAACATATATACGACCTTTTAGTATTTTTCATCGATCAGTTAAAATCAAATTTTAATTGATTTGATTTTACAATGAATTGAATTTCATGCCCATGGTGAAACAAGTATTGTAGCATTTTACACACAATTTGAAACCAAAACCTTGTTTTGTTCAGGTTTAAAAACCAAACTTATAATATTTGCATCCATACAGATACAGTACAGTCAGGAAAGAACTTTGTACGTGGGATCAATTACAGAATGTGACATTTTATTTAATACTATATACCAGTTATCATACCCTCTCACTCACTCTGCTTTCTAATGTACAATTTTACATAGAAACATATTCTGTAATTTGGGATAAAGGGCAACTGACAGTAACTACACAAAGTCAAAAGCTTAAACAACTTGGTGTAAAACTTGGTGCATCACATACAGTATTTCCATTAGACAAACCAGCAGCATTGTATTTAGTACAGCTTCCTCAACAGGCAATACATTTATTGCTCCACAGTAAATGACTGCAGACCTGTAATTGCTCTGCCCAGAATGAGAGCATGGATATCATGAGTACCTGGATAAACATAAAGGAACAAGCATAAATATTAACATATGTTTATTAACGTGCCAAAGGTCAATAACAAAGACGAAAACCATAGGGCCTAATGAATATCTCATAGTGTGGTGTGTTCCCCTGTACTTTAGCTTCACTGACCTTCATAAGTATTGACTGCTTCCAGGTTCATGACATGTCGGATGATGTGGTACTCATCTGCGATGCCATTGCCACCTAGCATGTCTCGAGCCTGTCTGGCAATGTCAAGAGCCTTTCCACAGCTATTCCTCTTAAGCATGGAGATCATTTCTGGAGATGCTCTACAGAGGACCAGAGGGTGCAATTACAGACCATATTACCAATCATAGCTGATTACTGTAGACTGCTAAACATAGTACAATATCAAGACCATAAGTATGATTATAAGACTACGGTACTGACTGGTTGTATGCTAAATTTTCAGTTGGAGAAATTCCCCCATACTCTTCCTATGTATGGTGTGAACAACACTTCTGAAACTGGTGGAATCGATGACCGTGCTGAACAGTGTTTAATTCTCGAATCATTTAACAGATAACTTGCTATTGTCACGTGATCAATCACATCTGGTCACTTGTGCATCTTCACCCAGACGATATGGCGTTTATTTAAGGCTTTTAATGATAGACATTTACTTCTTTCCATCGATGAGCCTGCCCAGCTGGATGCAAGACTGCAGGCCAAGAGTAATCTCGGTCAGCATGTCTGCCATCTTCTTCTGTATCAGCTGGTTTCTGGCCAGAGGCACCCCAAACTGAATCCTAGTGCAAAATACAGAGAGGAATCCGGAAATGTTTTGCTGCGTTTTAGATAAACCGTCTTAGTCCAGTTTTGTTCTTGTTTATACATTATTTAACACTGGGCACAGACTGCTGCAGGGCTCTTACCTGTCTAGTGTGTATTGGCGAGCTGCATGGAAACAGAACTCCGCTGCACCCAGGGCTCCCCATGCAATACCATAACGAGCGTTATTCAGGCAGCCAAATGGGCCCTGGGTAAAAAGATAGAAGCATCAAGTTATTGCAAATTGTGACTTCACTGGGAGGGTAGATCTCTAACCACTGGCAAAAAAATGGCTCTCCACAAATTGTCTTGGCCTGGCCAGGGATCCAACAGGCCCAACTGCATGTAATCTCAAACCCACACTAAATTCCTTTACCACTGCTTACCCCCAGTCCAGACACGTGGGGCAGCAGGTTCTCCTCCGGCACTTCCACATCATCCATGACGATCATACCAGTGGAAGAGGCACGGAGTGAGAATTTGCCCTCGATTTTGGGTGTGCTCAGGCCTTTCATGCCTCGCTCCAGGATAAAACCCCGCACCTTTCCATCATCACACTTAGCCCAGACCACACAGATGTCCGCCACTGGAGAATTAGTGATCCTAAAAAGGAGAATTAAAGACTTGAAGTAGAGTTAAATCCAACAAATACACTACAGTGTGATGAAATGCAAGATTAATGTTTGCTCCGTTTAGAAACTGTTGATTTGGATGTGCGGATATAATTCTTGTGAGCATGGGGCTGTAAACCACACTCACAAATCAAGTATTAAAATCCTGCCCCCAGGAGGACAAAGGTTCTAAATGTTACAAAATGTTTACTTGGATGAGTTCATGGCTCTGTCTCACTAACACATTACAGTTTAGTTAAATAAGTACAAATTACAACCTCATGTTGCTGCTTGTGCCAGATTCTCAACCAGACAATATAATGGCAACGGCCTAGGACTAGCATGTACAGCCGGAGCAACCAGCCATTACTATTATTTAAAACCTTTAATTAAATGACTGCTACATTGGACCTTGCCAATTTTATTGTATGTTCATTGCAGTAAATATGTAGGATGGTTGTACATTTTATAATGCTAGTCCAAGCTGAAAATCACATCCCTTACTTTTATATGTGCTTTTGCACGCATGTTGATTCAGGACTGTAATCTGTTTAGACAAGTTTAAAAACATTGTACAGTGTAACTATGTCGGCCAAAATTCTGCGACAAGAATGTAGTTCAGTTTAACTAGACAGAAGCTGAACTGAAAGAATCTTAGTGGTTAGTGAAGTTAGTGGTTAGTGAAGCTCTTCACCATGTTTTGGATCCTGTGAGGGTGAAGGTTCGGCTGGATGCGTTGTACTTTGCTTTGGTTTCCATGCTTCCGGGGTCGCTGCCATGGTTGGGCTCAGTCAGGCCAAAGCAGCCCAGAATGTCTCCTCTTGCTGCCAGAATAAACACAAAAGTGAAAAAGGTGACAAACTAGTAAACGACTCGTTGGCAGGTGCGCTGTCAGAAGGCTTCATTAGCAGTTATTTGACTTAGTGTTGGCATAACGAGTGTTTTAAAGGAAGCATTGGGTTACAGTGGCCTTTTTAATGTTAACTAGGATTTTCTTTATTATTTTAATCAAATCAAAAGGTGAAAAAAAAGATTACATTTAATAATGTATAGCTTTAAGTTGAATGTAAATGATATAATACAGCTTTCAATAATAATATATAATAAATATAATAAGTAAAATCCTTCATTTTCACTTTATAAGCACAGACTCAAAGCTTTGTAATCAGTGTATGGAGATGATGTTACCGAGTCTGGGGAGATATTTATTCTTCTGCTCCTCTGTTCCATAAGCATTGATGGGGTGCATGACCAGAGAGGACTGCACACTCATCACAGAGCGGTAGCCACTGTCCACTCTTTCAACCTCTCGTGCAATCAGTCCATAAGCGACGTAGCTCGTTCCAGCACAGCCGTAACCTCGACAAGGAAGAAAGTTCACATGCAGACTGAATACGTTTATTTGTTCCGTCAGTGGTCAGTTCGAAAAGCATCCAGGTCTTATCTGGTTATGATCTGATGTGTTTGAATCAGCCAACCTTTAATAGTCGGACCCAGGACACCCAGTTCACCCATTTCAGAGATGATCTCACGATGAAACACTGAATCAAAACAGTAACATTTTAAAAAGAACCGGACAATAAAAAAGACAAATCTAGTCATACAGTACAAAACTAAATCAGACACCTTCATTCCTGTTAGCCATCAGGATCCGTGGCATGAGTTTCTCCTGACAGTAGGTGTGAAATGTGTCTCGGATCATGACTTCCTCTTCTGTTAGCAGACCCTCCAGGTCAAGCGCATCACGCCAGTCAAACTGTACTTTAGCTGAGGAGTAAATTGGTGGTAAAACACTGATGAAGCAAAGCTTGTCTGACTTGCAATCTGAACTGCCAAAATTAATAAAGATTATACAGTGGAACAAACAACATAATCTGGGAATAAAAGATAAAAGCAGTCAACTTACGTGCTTTGACTTGCTTCTTCTCACCACTCTTCTCTACCACTGAAAGGTGTAAAGTAAATATGCATTTTTAAAAAGTAATGTAAGCAGCTGAATACTTTTCAGGGCCCAGAACGATCAATTAACTCATTATAATTTATGTACAGGTGCTAAAATGTGTCATCAAAAAGTAAATCTGGTGAGAAAAAATTGCTTGTTGGTGACCATAAAGGATTTCTTCAAACTCACCTTTCTGGGCAGGTGCTGTGGTGGCTTTGGCTCTTAATGCAGAGGTGAACACACATCTCGGTGGCTTGGCAAGTAGACTACACACGCTTCTTAATGCCATCGTTTCTGATTTCTGAAACCTAACAGTTAAATACAAGGTTTTTTTTCTAGTAGGGACACATGACTTTAAAATACAGACACGAAAAGTTCTTTTTCTGCACTGCAGGTTCTAAGCTCATCGCAACATACAACTTGCTCATCTGAGGATAGTCTTGTTTGTTTTTAGGGATTTTAACGTTATGATTTACACTTTGGTTACATTCATGACAGGAAAGGATTAATCATTATATACTATTAATCAACTCAAGCAGTCATGGACAATTAAGTACCTCCAATTCCCTTCACTTGCATGTTTTTGGACTGCTGGAGACGAGAACATGGAAACACCACAGAACCCCAAACCTTCTTGCTGTGACGAAACAGTGCCACCCACTTAGCCACCGTGGTGCCCCAGAGAACAGTTTCATTTCTGTTCCAGTAGCTTCTACATTTAGTACACAGGTCTTTTCAGGTTCTTGAAGTACACCTGACTGCCTGGACAGTTATTCTCCCAGCATATGGCATAATTATGACCTTGGTAAAGAGACAAATACTCCATGCATTTTTATAAATCATGACAATAATTGCTTATACCAAGAATGTGACAGTATCTACTTTCTGATGCATTCTGTGATTTTTGTGTCGCATTTCTAATCCAAGCATGCTTTTCTATACTTGTCAACAGGTCAGTCACTGACTGACTTTGGTTAGAAGTTAAATATGGGGGTTAGGCAATGTGCCCAAAACCTGTTGCATAAGAAGATGGCAGCATTGCGTACAAACTACGTAATATCCAACTCTAAAGGATACAATGTCAAATCAGTGACGCACATTATAATGTACTAATTTTTGAACAATTACTTATCAAACTATTCTTTGACGCACTATTTTTATTACAGTACATGCTGTGTAAAGGGCTAGTTGACTGAACATGTATGACAGTACCATCCATGTCAAACGTCACGTATAAGTTATATGTTAAAATATTGTCGATTAATGTTGTCACTACGCGTGTTAAACCGCATACTACAATACTAAATAGTATGTTAAATCAAAACAGCGTTAAGGCTGATGTTCCTATTTTAAGAAACTATTCAGTAGAGTAGTAGGCATGAACACAACACTAGGACAAGCGCCTCAGCTAACAGTTAGCCACTGACGTACAGCATGTACTGACATATAAATACAGCGCGCCACAGCATTAAGAGTAACAACATGATTATATACCGAAAGTGTTGTTGAATATACGCTAATTTAATTAAACTTAAAATTCTAAAATATGTCGCTTCAGAGCTTACCTTGTACCAACCGTGCGTCTGCAGGACAAGTCGACTTCTGTCAGGTTAGTGACGTCAGAGAAGGACAAGCTCAATACGGCACTGTAAGGTAGCCATGTTGAAAGAGGCAAGTTTAAAAAAACAATCGGATCGACCTAGCAATTAGCACACCGCATCTGTAGTTTGTTTCGTCGACATGTTGTAAAATCAACAGCTAAGACAGTATTCAAAATAATTTCGGATTCATCTATTACCCTATCTCATTAATCACATTATGAAGAGTATGCTGGCTCTCTAAGAGTAGGGTGTGTGTCCCGAGATCCAATCGGATACAGTTAAGACCAGGCCAGAATATACTTTACTGCAAATTGCCTCAGAATATCCCACTTACTCCAAACTGCTCCAGAATATACTGCATACTGCCCCACTATATCCCACATAGTGGAAAATGTCCAGAACATACAGCACAGTACCACACAATAGCACATTGTTGTTAAATGATGGCCTCAACTGCAAAATAGTTTGATAGAAATGGTTGTTACTCATCATACATGAATAATCAGTTCAGACGTTTTATATCAAACACAGTCACGGACAATTCAGTGTCTCCATTTCACCTCAGTTGCCTATCTTTGCATTGGGAGAACATGCAAACTCTACACAGAAAGTAGCCCGACCACCCCACCGGGGTATCAAACCCAGAACCTTCTTCTTGTGAGGTGACAGTGCTACGCACACCTTTGTGTGCCTTGAAGTTTAATTACTTTATTAAAGGATGATTTTTTGACTCCTATTGGGTGCATGTTTACAT
>JAYDZG010000023.1:11314275-11331221 GCA_034509265.1 Microcambeva bendego
TCTCCGATTAACCTGGTAGCATGTCTTTGGACTGTTGGAGGAAACCGGAGTACCCGGAGGAAACCCACTCGGACACGGGGAGAACATGCAAACTCCGCACAGAAAGGACCGATATCGCCTCACCCGGGGATCGAACCCAGGACCTTCTTGCTGTGAGGCGACAGTGCTACCCACTAAGCCACCGTGCCGCCTCATGCATTATAAATATGTTTAAAACACTGATCGTGTCCTTTTTTTTTTCCTCGAACAGCTAGTCATACCGGTGCAACTAAAAAAAGATCTGCGGTTGAGAGATTAGCTCGCATGTGCATATTGTTTAAATATACTGTGGCTAGAACCAAAATCTCAACTGTGTGCCAAATGTATCACATCCTGTCTCCATAATCTTTGATTTGAGCACTGGGCAAGTGGTATAATAGACCAGAAAAACGTTTTATTCAGACTGGTGTGGCTGAAACATCATACCATGTATTTACAAATGGAAAGTAAAAGCATTTAAATGGTATAACGCATGTTAGAAGCAAGAATGGCTAAAGTTTGGAAGTTTTTGGTAATTAGGTGTACTTGTTCTCAAGCCATTTACTGCAATAACACCAAAGAATCTCTGTAATTGAGTCCATCAGTTGGCCCCTGTAAACAAAGGTCAGTTAGAACAGTGTTCACCAAGCACCGGGCTGTGGACCTGTAACTCATTTATTACTGGGCCACACAGAAAGAATAAATAATTAGAGATGGCTTGAAAAGCCGTCCTCACCGTGTATATTTAGGGTGTTATTGTTTTATATCACCCGTAGGTGGCATCAAAAATAGCTCGTATATTTCCTCATGCATCTTTCATAACCATGAGTCATGAGCTACATGAGAGTCCTTTAAATCAGAAGCAGATGTTTTGTGGTGTGGGTTAAGCTCTAATAATCCAAGCCAAGACAATCAACCATCTTTACTGCTTTGAATGGAAAAGTTCAGATGAGTCACTGTGTGGTAGGAGTTCAGCCCGATTCAGTTCAGGCTTCCTGGCATTATAATGTACTAAAGTTGTTCTTTCACTCAGCTTGGACAGTCGCTCGCTTCATTCTCAGTAGCATACTAAATTTCACACCTGTTCCAAATGCAGCCATGTCACTTCTGTGTTGAGTAGAATGCTGCAGATGCATAGCAGCTGCAAATGCCTTATACTAGAGCTGCAACAGGTAATCGAAATATCCCATTACAAATGAACAAGATGGTAGGATTTGGAACCTTGATTGTCCTCCAAAATACCTACTTGACCTCGTGTTTATAGATTGGTGGCTATTCTAGATGCACATGGTATTAAATAATGATCATTTAATTTGCTTAATCAGCAAATTGTCAACGAGCTTCTAATTCCTATTCTGATGACCTTAATCCTCTTCACCCTCAGCCAATATAACTTTTTATACAAGTTAAACCATTTCTTGGTTCAAGTTTGGATGTTAAATGTTCTTAAATACAATATATTTGAATCTGGATGATTTATTGATGCTTCTGGAGAGATTGTAGAAGTTTAAGAGTCTGCCTTTAAAGCTGCATACAATCCATTAATGATAAACTTCAGCCGTGTCCGAAATCACATACTTCAATACTGAACAGTTCGTGAAAGCTGTACAAGAAAATGATAAATGTGTCCAAATATGTTTACATTAAAGAGAACCCAAAATGTACCAGGATTACCTACTTTATGGGGAGCCATGAAGTGTACTTTATACTTGTGTACCGTAAAAGGCTTACTGCTTTACCCGCTGAGCAGTGCATACTTCCTCGAATCTAGAATGTACTAAGTACACAATTTTGGCTTCTTCATGTCTCAATTAGAATACGAATGTAAGATTTAATCCCGCAACACGCTCAGGAAAAGTATAAGTGTGACTTAAGGTTTACAAGACGTTTGGACTTCTGATATATTAGATCAAGTGTTTTACCATCACTCTGTGTGTTGTCATGTGTCTAATTTCCCTTTAATGATTATCAACATTAAAAATGTGCAATTCAGAAAGACCTGTATTATTAGCATAAAGTCTTTATAAAGTATGGCCATTTGTGCGGGCGGTACTAACAGTTATGTTTGCTTATCCCCAGCATGGTCTCAGGGTGACCCCAGGAAAGTGATCTACCCCACAGACAGCAGAGGGGAGTTCTGTGGCCAGGTTGGAACTGCACTGGAGTAAGTTCACTGCATTCAAATATCACAATCAAGGCTTCAATAAAATATTGTGGCTGATTGTAAGCCATGAATTGTTTATATATTACAGGAAAAAGCCTTACCTGTTTTACTTCAACATTTTGAAGTGTGCCAGCCCTGTAGTTCTCCTGGAGTTCCAGTGTCCTACCACTCAGGTATTTAGAATACTATTTTCATCACTGTGCAGTGGAATTGACCCTCCGCATTTGAACCCAATCCGTACAGTGAAACACACACCAGTGAACACTTGGGGCAGTGAGCACATTTGTTGCAGTTAGGGGTCGGGTGCCTTGCTCAAGGGCACTTCAGTCGTAATCTGTTGGCTCTGGTAATCGAACCGGCAACCTTCTGATCACAAGCCAAGTTCTCTTAACCACAAGCCTTGCCTGCCTCTTTATCTTGTGGTTACAAGTTTAACTGGAATAACATTAGGAGAACATTTATTCACTAAAATAGCCACAATGCCCCCTTGTGTTTTGATGGTCTCTGACATTTTGGGTTTATAAGACCCTTCCTGTGCAAATTCAGGCATCTGAAAGGGAGTTTCTATTTCTATGTATTGCCTTTAGCGTATGCTCTTTCTGTTGACCTTCACACATGCCTGGTTAAAATAGGTTATATAAAGATAATTTACTTTGGGGCTTTACTTTAACAGTTTAAAATAGTTCAATGAGTTAAGGTGCTTGGGATTAAATCACTGGGATGTATTTACATGCTTCACAATGTAAAAGATTGCCTATTTTTACCGCTTCTATTTCTGGTGTTATTGCCTTAAAGTCACCTCTAGGTGGCAGCAGCATTCATTGTAGTTAATGTTATTAATGAGCTTTTAGTCACTAACAATTTTCGTTTCTTTTACTTCTTTGCTAGATCTGTGTGGAGAAATGCCCCGAGCGCTCCATGAGCTTAATAAATGCCAAGGTCCTTCCTAGCGACTGGAGTTACTACAAAAACTTCTGTGAAGATGGAGCAGACACCTTGGTATGTACAATATTGAACATGTTAAATTCCCTCTGGGACCAGTTGTGTTACTTAACTAACACTAGATTAAATTCTTGTTGGTTTAATACTTTGATTTGATTGAGCAGCCCATTCCTGAGATCCTGAGCAAACGACTGTGTCCACCATTTCTCGTCGCCAGCAAACCATGTACGATTTCATTCTTTTGACGAATGTATTTGGAAGCATCTCTATCCGTGTTTAGAGCTCTGCATTTTGTCTCTAACAGTCACACGGAGGTGTTTCCCTGCTCTGGACATCAAGGACAAGAAGGTCGTCGTAGGAAATAAGACTGATTTTACTGATGAAAATAACAAAATCCGAAACGCCAGTGACCTACTGCCGGCAGTAAAGTGAGTACTCGCTACACACACACAACACGATCAGCATCACGAGGAATAAATCAAGTATAGCTGAACGTGTGTTTAATAAACTTTAGAATCACAATATTTTATCAGAAGTACAAGGAATTTCCTTTGTTATTGATAACCTAGTCCAAAATGAGATGTTGTGGCATTACGAGCGGATGCGTCACTAGTCCAAACCAGTAAGGAACAGCAGATTTTGTGTCTAGTCATCAGTAGTTTATTTGCATTTGTGTGTTTTTATGGCCTTCTTACTAAATATAATCTTGTTCTTGATGTATTCTTGGCCAGACAGAAAACCCCACACGCTGCTTGTTAAGTTTGACAAATATAAGTATAAGTATCAAGCAGTTTGGTTCTCAAATATGTGTAGTTTGTATCCTGCGTTCTCAAACTTCTAAGTAACAGATGAAGATTAATTTTAAATAGTTGAAGCTCAAGATTAAGACTAGATATGCATTTCCAGAAGGAACTACAAGAGTGTTAGAAAACGTGTGCCCGGTTTATTTATTTAGACTCCGCCCCATGTGTGTGTGTGTGTGTGTGTGTGTGTGTGTGTGTGTCAGTGTGTGTCAGAAAGCCCAGAATTTTGGGCCTATTTACATCCTCCAAACAAATCCTTATAACCTGGAAAATCTTTAACTGTGCCTTCCTTAAGAGAGCGTCTGAGAGAGGACTCCTTGTTGATCGTTTTGATGTAAGATTATGTGGATTGAGCATCAAATGCCTGATTTATGACAGGTTAAACACACTTGAAATATCGATTCTGATGGCCATGAATTTAACATGACGGTCTATGGAGCAGTTTGGAGTGCCTGATGCCAAACAAATACTCATTACTAAAAAAAATAAAAGGTCAAACACCAAGATCTTTTGTATAAAAGGATCTTATACAAGTTTGTTCGGAGAAAATCTGAACTCAGCCGAAAACTCCCTCTAGCTAGACGTCATCCACTCTAGCTGGACGTCATCCACTCTAGCTGGACGTCATCCACTCTAGCTAGACGTCATCCACTCTAGCAGCTCCCCATACAAATGAATGGGGTGAAATTTGAAGAGTGAACGAAGAGTACAATCTGTCTGTCCTTTGTTGTGATGCGTCATGGTGGCCCTTTCGATTTTCGTGGCTGTAGCTATAATTTAAAACAATAAAGGTCACAAACACCAAAAATACATTGCACAGGTCTCGTCATGATTATCTGAAGCAGTACAGTCTGTATTAATCGCAGAAATGTTCTTAAGAAGAAGATAAGAAGACGAGGAATAACAACAGCAAGCACTCCTAGTTATTGGTAGAATAGACTACATGACTGACCCTAACCTAAACCATGACCTAATCATATAAATACCTTCACTATGAGAAATATACTTTCATATTGTTCATTTATTGTTATTAGCTGCAGTATGAATTTTTTCTTTTCTTTGCAGAAATGCCACAATAGTTGCTGAGGCTCGCATGGTCATGATCAAGATCTTTGAGGATTTCACACAGTCATGGTATTGGATCCTCATGTAAGTAATCATCAATACGCCTAAGATCACGATAGCTCTCATTAATACGGAGCTACTGTGCTTGGGATTGCCAGAAGATAAGAAAATTGAAGTTGTCTCTGATACACTGATCTCTGATGGTATTTTTCTGAAGTGTGTAGCTGGTATTCTGTTTTGTGGTTTTGTATGCATGCAGCTTTGATGAGAAGAGCACTTACATGTGCTCCTTCTGTGCATTAAAAATCCATTACTGCACATTTGCATCAAAGCCCACAGGAACAACCAGGCCGTGTTTATACAGCAGTAAAAAGGTTGAGTAACTAGTGTACTACCAAAAGTGTCTAAACTGTTTTAAGTGAACCTATTTAGTAAGTTATGTGCGATTTGAGACATAGCTGCTTCATTTAAAGTGGAAAAGGGTTCCATTACCATCAGTTATTATCTGACAAGGTTGGGATGTTTTTTTTTTTTTTTATATCGGTGTGGATTTCTTCTCAGTAGTCTGGTTTCCTTTTCCAGTAGCATGATTGATATAAAATGCTTGTCTTGTTTTTGTAATATGCTCCTGACTTGTCGTACCTTCATATGATATTAAAACATAGAAAAAAAGCATCATGCCAGAGTGATATATAATCTTGTTTTGTGAAAGATTTTTAACTGACTTTTCCCCCCAGTGGTCTGATCATAGCGACGATTCTGAGCCTGATCTTCATTGTACTGCTGAGGTTCCTGGCTGGAATCATGGTCTGGGTTATGATCATCATGGTCCTACTCGTCCTCGGATATGGTATGACTCGTTCCTTCATGCAGCCCAAACCATGTGCTTTATCAGTGATCGCAAACTTTAATGCAGAACACACCAATATTGAGAGGCACCCCTTGGAGAAGCATGTATTGTTCCTAAAACAAACCCAGTGGCGGCGTTACTGTTTTGCAAACCTGTTTACATCTGCACATTTTCTCGGGTTTCTGATTTGTGCAGGGATCTTTCACTGCACGATGGAATATATTCATCTGAAGAACACACCAGGGGCAAACATCACCCTTCAGGAGCTGGGCTTCCAGATGGATCTGAACGTGTATCTTCACATTCGACAAACCTGGCTGGCCTTTAGTGAGTCACTTTAAGCAGAGGAACTCCAGTGTTTATCTTTAATTACAGGTTTAACTAACTGTGGGGAGTTAATGGTACCGGGCTGGTAATCAAAAGATTGTTGGTTCATGCCCGAGCAACTCCTTGTTGCCACTGCTGCTTACTATTTCATGGCACTTGGTGTAAAAGCATCTGCAAAATTTCGTAAAGCTTTATTTATTGTGTTGTCTTTCTCCACACCAATTTATAAAATGACTAGATTACTGCCAGACATTTTGAGTTCCAAGAAGGGTTAAATATCATGTTTAATAATTTAAAAAAAGACCTTTTTAACCGACACCCTTAATAAAACTGAATGTCTTTTAAAATAACTGTCGTTTAATTTTTATCACCTGCATAGGTCATCGCAGGTCTGGTTTCACAGGGAAACAATCTAGACATGATTGTTCTTGATGGGCGCCAATCCATCATAGCACTAGACAATAAAGTCTGGACTACATCGTGGCTTGCTGATGGCGCTACTTAAATCTGGGTTTGAATCTCAGCACTGCTATAAGCCAGCCGGGTGTGATACTTTTAATAATTACCAAACAATGCCTTCTAGGTGATGGTTATGTGCCAGTTATATGATACAATTTTATTCTCAAGAGAACCACAAAACTTGTTTTGCACTTTACAATATTTTTTTTCTTAATAAACTTTTTTTGTTCTGGTTTGCAGTAATTATTCTGGCCATTGTGGAGGTCATCATCATCCTGCTTCTCATCTTCCTCAGAAAGAGAATCCTAATCGCCATTGCTCTCATTAAAGAGGCCAGCAGGTATGTGATGTGCACATTGTCTTTAAAAGCTTTTTTTTCTACATCACTGGAATTTCTTTACCCACTTGAGTTCTGTTTGAACAGGATTGTTGGTTTATGGGGCGGTAAGCTAAAGTAATTAATATCTTCTGCTCCAAGCAAGTAAATGTAGTATTCAGCCACAAAGTCATGACTTCATAATTACAAATGTACATAATTATATAATTGAAGTATTGTTTTTATTCTCCACCCCACACTCTGGCTCACAAATGGCCAGATCATTGACACAGCTGAGATTTTAGACTACGATTTCCTGCTCGGAGCCACACTTATCTTTTATTTTGTACTTTTTGCATTAAATATAGCAATTTTTTAACACTGTATTTATTTGTTTCAGGGCCATTGGTCATGTTATGTCTTCATTGTTTTACCCTCTGTTTACCTTCCTCCTTCTGGCCATTGTCATTGCTTACTGGATGGTCACAGCTGTGTATCCTTTATGTCTGGTTTAGGTAAAGGTGCACACCTGAGGTGCACACACGTTGGGCTGGATTAGATTTCAGATTTAGAACACTTTTTTTCATCACTGTGCAGTGTCATTTCTTAATTCTGAACAGTAAAGAAGAAGATAACGTTATAATACAAATACAACAATCGGCTATTGTTATAACAAACGGAATAGTGTAGTGTTCAGAAAGTGTTAGGAAGAAGTAAATAACTTATCAAGTCCCAACCATCCATATCATCATTTATCAATCATCACTCACTGTCATAATACATAAACATAATACACAAAGCACAATCAAGATATGAGAACATACATACCATCGTAATACCAACTTGATATAATATAGACTCATTCAAATCATATATACAAATACTTACTGTTAGACATATATATGGATGCACATACATACATACACATACACATACACAACAGTGGCGATTACGTTAGAACACGTTCATCTCGAAGACTACTTCGTTCAGAATCAGCTACTTTGTCCTGCCCCCTGATTTTGAGATCTTTTGAGATCTACACCTTCACTTTATCACTGGGAGCTTCAGTCCCTTCGTGTTTTATGCCAGTGAAGTCGAAAGACAAACTGCAACCCATTTCCTGGTAGTTGCTTTGTAAAATTACTTTAACGTCCATTTTTAACGTTCATTGTGTAAATAAAACGCTCATTGTATCGCCTACTTAATACGACAGGATCACAGGACATTTTCTTGAAAAGGAATGGAGGGCAGAATTAATGTATAAAAAATGACAGATTTTATATGATGTAAGCCGACAATGAGCTTTCCGTCTTTGAAAGATCAGCAGCCGCCACTGACACACATACATACGCAGATATACAAATACACATATATATATGCATGGATACATACAATAAACACACATCCCTACACACAAACACATATATATGCATACATACATACCTAAATACCTACACAAACCTACACAATGCTCATTATATGAATATATCTGTACATACCCCTATAAATACACTTATCAATAGTGTGTTATTGTAACTCCTTATATATCTTAAAGAGCTCTAAATTCAGACTGTTCCATAGCTTTACTCCACAAATAGAGGTGCTGAACATTTTTAACACTGTCTTACCCTTCCAGTGTTAAATTTAGACATTACCTTAAAATTATAGCCCTCCCACCCGAGAACATTGTTTGGATATTTCTTGGTTCTTTATAATTTCATACTTTATACATTATTAAGGCAGTTTTATCTTAAACAATATCCATTAATTTTAAACATTTTGAGCTCTTTGAATTAATCTTGCAGCTCTATTTTGAATTATGGGTATTGCATGGAGTGAACATTTATATGATTTACTTCACACGGCAGGTTAAAAGATAGCAAACTCTATTGACCACATTAGTCATTAACACCTTTTTGCTTCTACTGATGTGTGATGGCCCTTAACACTTAAAAATGTTCAGCTTCCTCTCCACGTCTAACGAACCTGTGTACAAAATCTTCAATCAGACGGAATGCAAATATGCTACCAACACCTGTAAACCCGAGGTAAGCGTATAACATTGTTTACCAACTAGAACCTATTTAAAGAGCCGAGTTAGCTTCAACGTCCTGAATTTCAAAGGTGGCTAGAATGTCTACGTCTGTATAAAATTGCGTTGAATGACTTTCTATATTAAATGATTTCAGAATTACACTGACACTATCATGAAGAAAGAGTGCCCGGATTCCCAGTGCCTTTTTGCCTTCTATGGTGGTGAATCTCCCTACCATAAGTACCTCATCCTCCTCCAGTTCTACAACGTCTTCCTCTTCTTCTGGTGTGCCAACTTCGTCACCGCCTTAGGCCAGATGACTCTGGCAGGTGCTTTCGCGTCCTACTACTGGACCTTCAACAAGTCAGATATGCCATCCTGCCCCATCTTTGCCTCCTTAGGTCGAGCTCTCAGGTACGTAGTGGAGCTACACTACACATACCAGGCGTAACATTATGACCACTGATGTCAACTTCATTCAAGTTTCTGTTTTTGGATGCAGTACTTTGAACTTAACGTCCTGGTGCATGTTGTAGGTATCACACTGGCTCCCTTGCGTTTGGGTCATTAATCTTGGCAATCGTCCAGTTGATCAGGGTCTTGTTGGAATATCTGGACCACAAACTCAAAGGTAATTATTGAAATACTTGCACAAACTGAAAATGTTTAAGTGTATCTGTTGTGGTGGGTGTAAACAGTGTGAGGAGTTTTAAATGCGGCATCGGTGCTGACCCTTTTAACGCTCTATGGTAACATTTTATCTTCACAGGGGCTGAGAACAAATTTGCCAAATTCCTTCTCTGCTGCCTCAAGTGCTGCTTCTGGTGCCTGGAGAAGTTTATAAAATTCATCAACAGAAATGCCTACATCATGGTTTGTGCTCTTTTACTCTTAAATGAAAAGTGAATTAGAATGTCTTATCTGGTGTGTTCGCTGTAGTTTACATTCATATTTTAATCATTATTGAAAGCAGACCTTTTTATGCTGAGCATTTGTTGTCGTGGAAAATAGTGACGTAGGCATAGTACTGTACCATAACGGTGTTACTTGTGCGCCCCCAGGTGGCCATATATGGTAAGAACTTCTGCGTTTCAGCCCGAGATGCCTTCTTCTTGTTAATGAGAAATGTAATCAGGTAGGTGAAAATATAAAAATAGATTACAATTTCTCGGTAGGGTGTATTATTTAATGGCTGTGTCATTATTTTTCATTACAGGGTTGCTGTTTTGGATAAAGTCACAGACTTTTTATTGTTTTTGGGGAAACTTCTTATTGTGGGGATTGTGGGTAAGTACACGTACTTTTGGAAAAATATCTTGCAAAGTACAGAGGTGCTGGTACCACACATGGCATGAATCTGGTATACCACATATAACATGTTTCGTCGAGGTCGTGTTTAATGTCTAAATGATTTGTAGATTGTGGTAGTATAAATAAGAATACTATAACTGAGATGAGTGGGGCACTCATCTCACTTTATTTCTATAGGATCATTGGTAGATGTGTTTTGCTTGTATTTCTAAGTCTACTCAATTCAAAGTTTTCATCCATATGTTCTTGCTTTATTTCTCAGGAATCATTTCCTTCTTCTTCTTCTCTGGAAGAGCAAAAGGGGTGGAATTTGTACCCAATCTGCACTACTACTGGGTGCCCATTCTGGTAGGAGATGTATTTCATTGTCCAATCCATTCTTAATGTATTGATAGTGTGTTACAGACCAAATTCATATGACAAACAGCAAGTGTGACCTACATGGTGTGTGTGTGTGTGTGTGTGTGTGTGTGTGCTCTTTTCACAGACTATTGCGGTCGGCTCTTACCTCATAGCTCACGGTTTCTTCAGCGTGTACGCCATGTGTGTGGACACACTCTTCCTTTGCTTCTGTAAGTACTGAGAATTTCACACTCATTTGACCTCAGTTGAGTACTCTATAGTAGCTCAGTTGACCTCTCAAACCCTCAACGTGAACTAGGACCGAAACGATTCCTCGAGTAACTCGAGTGATTCGATTACAAAAAGTCTGACTTTTCATCACAGTTCAATAAATAGTGCACCTACTGCTCAGAAAGAAAGTGTGTGACCCCAAAATAAACACTGAGACAATAACGGGAGATCCGACAGAACAAACTAAAGCAAAATATGATTTTAAACTGGAAAAGAGAACAAAGTCGTTGTGTGTTGTTGATACATTGAAAAGTATTGTTTGCCATTTATAAAAATTCTCTTTAAACCGTGCTATCTATAACATTTTGCAGTTTAAGAGATGTATATATTTATTTTCGCTCTTTATTAAAGCATACATATTTCTTATTTGATTACTCGAATAATCAATAGAATACTCGATTACAAAAAGAATCGATCGATGAAGCACTAACGTGAATATAATGCCAGTCCCCAGTATGTATCACTGTCTTCCGATGAACCAACTACGCACTAAATATGGTGTATGAAGGCAGCACAATGCACTGATCTGTGCATCCTGGTGGCTAGGTACATACAGGGCAATTCAGTGTCTCCAGTTCACCTGGTGGCATGTTTTTGGACTGTAGGAGATACAAAATAAACTTGCGAACTGACAAACCTTGTGTAACGAGCACCGTGTCTATGAATGTAACCACAGTGATGCTAAAATCCTTTCACTTCTTTGCATGAAAGCCTTCTCCTATATTTCATGATTTATTCCTACAACACTCCTGATACTCTTGTTCTAATACGATCTTAATGATATTTGATCCTTTGCTTCTATTCTAAGCTTGAACACTTTTTCCCGTCCGTTTTTTTTGACGTTTTCAAATTCAGGTTCTTCCATGCAGAGTAAAACTGTAAAAATCGGACGACGTAGTATCTGTCCTGCATGAGCTGCGGAATCTAACATGTACTCTGCTATCTTTGTGCGCGGTCTTGACTTTATCCTGTTGCTCATTCTCTCTTTTCCTTGTCTGCCCTTCCCTTCCTGTCGCTGCCCTTCCCCTTCCTTTAACCTCGCTTCACTTACATATATCACCTGGCGTCGTTCACTCTTCCGCCGACTCGCACACGACACACTCGCACACGCAAGGTGAGGACCTGGAGCGCAACGACGGCTCCGCGGCTCGGCCGTACTACATGTCGTCTACGCTTCGCGACATCCTGTACAAGAGCGACGAGGGGCCTGCCGACGCCTCCCCATCTGAACCTCGGGAAGAGGAGATCCCACTGCGAGAACAGAAGGACTCCACAGAATGAGCCTAGCATGCAATCGCATTAACCCGACTAATTTAATTATAGCCATAGCTGAGTGAGCAGGTACAATTTACTGGCGGTTCAGATAAATGTTATTATTGTCCGCCATAAACGACCTAGATCTAATTCGTACGTAGATAACGATCTGTTGTCGATATGTTAATTAATTCAATGCAAAGCTGTTTTTAATGGATGTTAATTCTCGGACACGAGATTCAATCAGGTATCAATATGGACCAATTCATGTTGTGCTGTTAATACCAGTGCTATTTATTCAACCTGGTTTGTAATGATTATTAATGAACCCAGTTATTTTATAAATGTATCGATCATTGATTTATTTTAAGGAATACATTTCTGGAAAAGATTACATATGCATAACGTACAGTAGAATAAAACGTACTTAGGGTGAGATCTTGGTTCGACCCGATGTCTAGTCAAAGCTTTCATTGGGCTGTTTTTAATAACATATCAAATTAATAGTACCAAATATAGCGGTTCACACGTGCCTTATAAAGCACACGAGGGTTCGAGCGGTCATGCTGCCCGTCTGTCTGCCTTTTAATTGAATCTCTCTCATGTCATTGCAACGTGAACACTAGTCAGGAATTTGTAGTATTATACATACAAAGGGTGTACGCCCTGCTATTCATCCTCGATTGTTGCCACGCCTTTAAGACGACTTCGATTCTTGTACCTAGAAATAAAAAGCCTTCATTATCGTGTGCAAGTTAAAGGTATCCAATTTAGCTTTCACTTAAATACAGGTATATAAACAAACAATCATTGTATTTCGGAAAAAATATTAAATATACTCAGGACACAAATACACTGTGGCATTTATATACTGTGTAATCCAATGATACAGTTCTTAAAGGTCTTTTGTTCAAAGATCTGCACTACATTTGGCACCTTAAGTGTAAGTTTGTATAGCTTTGGCGTACGTGATTATACTAGCAGTACTAAAGTAGTAGGACATCAGAACCAGTCATTCGGATAAAGGTTAATCCAGAAGGACTTTGTTGGTCTGCTTCCTTCTTTCTTTTTAAGTAATCTATGTCTGATCTCCCATTGCATTGTACCTGTGCTTTGGGCCAACATTTTGCCGACTGAGGAGAACTCCAGTCAAGAATATCCCAAACACTAATCCGGGTGCCATGCTGTGTTAAATTTAAAGCTGTACTGGACGACGTATTTAACGAACTGTCCTAGTTTTAGTCTACCGCAAGCACAGGACTTTCTGTGCAGGTATTCAATAATATACATCACAGAAATCTTGGAGAAATTGCAGAATTCCATGTGCTCTATCTAGCTTGAGATGCCATTGATGTCATAAGTGAGTTTTTCCAGTAATCCTCAAATGTCTTAATCACCCTTTTGCCTTGTAATGAATCTACATGCCATACAAAATAATACAAATGTCTTCTCTTGGCGAATTCTGGACTGTGTTTCATTTTTCACTGCATTTTGGAAGCCTTTTAATCCTTTGTGTATAACGTCATTAACCTTAAATGTCTGACAAATTTCAGAAAGTTTCACTGTATTTATATTTATCTTTAAATGCTGCATTACTGTTTGTTCATACACATTCAAATTACTATTCCCACCTCCAACTCATGGAAAAGAAAGAATACATTCATGTGTAGGATTTGCATTGTATGGGAACATCATGTAATGTACAGTTAGTGTTGTTCATTTTATTATGGAGATTGATTGTCTCATCATCAGGATAAATAATGACTAGAGACAGTCATTTTAACAATTTAAGGTAAGTAGCCATAATCCCTCCCCTAACATTTGGACATAAACTTATCGGGTCTGTTTTAGAAAGTGTGAAGTTTTTCTAGACCCCAAAGCATTCATGCTTAAACTGCTGCCCCCAATTTAGAAGCGTATCACTTGTACTTTAATACACTGGATTCAAGAGCTTATGGCATGATTTTTTTTAAAATTCTATTATAATTTGATGAAAGTGCTTTCAATATCTTGTTTATAATGTATGTAAGTCCTGCCATTTACTTATCTCTTCATCTTGGCCTCTTTTTTTTCACACCCTCACCAGTGGAAGACCTGGAGAGGAACGACGGCAGTGCAGAAAGGCCTTACTTGATGCCCGAGTCTCTTCTCACCACTCTGAAAAAGAAGAATCAGAACAATTAATCATTGAGGATAGAAAGGGAGAACAGGAGGTCATGAAATATCAGTAAAACAAAAGACGTGAATTTCCATTCAAGCCCAAAATACCTGTACATAGTTAAGTGCCTTAATTATATGTATGGCCAAGGACGGGCTATTGTCCTGCTCACGTGCCCTGCACAATTAAAATACCAAACGATTATAGTAGGACATTCTATGCAATGTATTTGGATTTGTCCCAAAAATAAAGTCCATTCTAGATTTAGAATGTGATATCTTGTGTTTAACCTTTTGGAGTCACAAGTGTTTGTGCGACTATGCAAATACATCTTACATTTTTAATTCGGGACATATTTTATATTAATGCTAACTCTAGTTTGTATTTTAGTGACTATCAAGTATTTGCATAGTATTTAATCGTCAATGTTTTTAATAGCCCATGTCAGCATTATGGACTAGACAAGGTAAAGACTAAGTTCTTCTGGTTTCTTTTTTTTTGTTTTAGATTTGATTATTTGTTATCTTAGTATTTTTGTACCATATCTACAATAAAATTTGTTCATTGCCATTTTGTGTAAAATGTTTTTTTACTCCACTTTGACAGTGGTGCAGTGAGGTGCCATTTTTTATGTTTACCATACGTTTGAAGTCTAGCATATTCTCCCCATGCCAGTAATAATTTCTCTGTATAATTTCTCAAACTCTAAATCAACCATATGATTTAGTCCATTAAAGTTAAAGTTTATTTATTTGAACAGAATTCAAGGATTAGTTTGGGGTCCCTGAGACCCCAGAGCCTCTGCAGTGCCCTTACCCTTTTCAATTACTGTGATACCTTTACTACAATTAAGCATTAATTGTATAGTGATATTGTGTTCTCAACACTTGACAATTGATAAACTTCTTGTTGGTGTCGTAGAATTTCATATACTGGATTCTTAGTGTTTGTATGTATATGTGTCTGCACTGTCCAGGGTGCTTCTGTGTGCCTATGGCCCATTAAAAACATGGGATACATTCCAGGACCTCCTAAATGCTTAAGAAAGTTAGTGAAAGAAATTTTGAACTCTGAATTTTGAATGTAATTTTTTTTACCCCATGAACACACCTTGACCCCAAAGAACTAAGACCAATAAATATGTTGTCTGTGTTCTCTCATTTCACTGATTCTGTTTCACCAATCGACGGTCACCTCTTCCCACCCAACTTGATACACACGGTCCCAAATTTAGCCTGGGTACTTGATACAGTTCCGACTAAATGTGGAATCACGGGGTTTAAAACGTGCAGGGGAGTATATCAGCTAAGGCCCTGGACCAGATCCAAGCCCCACCACTACCAGATGATCACGGTTGGGCTCTTGACCAAAGCCCTTAACCCTTAATTGCGTGGACAAGATACTGTTGTAGTACTGTAAACCGCGCGTGGTTGACCCTGTGAATATAAACGCTGAAACGTGGAGTTCCGTGAAGTGGAAAATTTGCACGCGCGTGTTTTCTGGTGGCCACGCCCACTTGGTGACAGGAGGCGGAACGCAGGTGTAGTCAGGGCAGCGCGCGCCTGAGAGAGCGTGAGCTGTAGACTGGAGGGAGTTAGTGTGTGACGGACTGAAGAGGCGCTGAGGGAAGAAGAACCGACACTGTACTGATTTATTTTTATAAGCAATAACAAACGCACGGCTTATATAATAACGTTACCGAGTAAAAAAAACTTAAAACCCATTTTAAGTGACTTTAGGGGTGTTCGGTCTATATGAAGGTCGACGGTTGAAATTCGACTTTCTGTCAGCCACTGTACATCAACATGGAGAGACTTACATGGTAGGATTTACGAGCCACTTTGCTCTCAGCGATGGGAAAATGGGAGTTAACCATGGTAAGGTTGCTTTACTTTTAAGTTATGATATTCTTTTAAGCGTTCTTGCTAACATGCTAGTATATATTTCTACTTTAATCAGTATCTTCTATGTTGCCGTTAGGTAGAATGTTCTAGGCGATTTAACATTGCACTGCAGTGAATCTAACGCTCTTGAAACGGTGACATTGAGCCCTTCTCTACACACCTGTCCCTCATATATCACTCGTCTTATGATTCCTGCATCCTTTTTATTTTAACGTACGGTTAAATCATCAGTTTTTGTTGAGAAATGTTTATTCCTTAAGTGTTGGGAGTTTTCTGACCTCTGAACTCAAAAATAGGAGGCGAGTATGTTGAGTATTAAAGTGCAGATCAAAACATGCAAGGACCAGATTTTAAAAATACATACAAACTTTAATTAATCTTGTAGTTTCTGCAGATTAATGATGGTTATCCGATTAGTCGCAGCCGACTTCTAATCATCGATCCATGAAATATTTCGGCAATGATAGTGGAGTAGTTTGCCATTGCTTTCTGCACCCCTCCCTATTTATCCGGGCTTGGAACTGGCGTGCAACTGTTCCCAGTTACACGGCTGGGTAAACCTACAGGACAATTCAGTGTCTCCAATTGACCTGGCATGTCTTTGGACTGTGGGAGGAAACCCACACGGACAGAACATGCAAACTCCGTGCAGAAAGGACCGAGATCGCCTAGGTTCGAGGATCGAACCTAGGACCTTCTTGCTGTGC
>JAYDZG010000023.1:11354333-11371498 GCA_034509265.1 Microcambeva bendego
CCAGACATCTGAGAGTTTGTAGTGTTTACATGAACAACTGTATGCTCTTAATACTGAACAGATGCAGTCTTTCTTTTCGAAATATTGTATATTGTTTAATGTGTTAACATCATTTTCTGTTTGCACTGTATGCATCTCTGTCGGTATATAAATAGAGATTCAGCTTTTATGTGACTCATATGCCGATGCTAACGGCTACGTTGTCACACGTTCCGTGGCAGCACATGGCCCCAGGAAAACACACACTCTGCCTTCACGTGGTGACCTCTTTTAGTTTATCTCCCTGAATCTACTTCTCTTTCTGGATCAACATACCTTCCTCTTCTATCCAGGTCATTATTCTTCCAGAACAATGCCGTCCTTATTTCTGTCTTTACCCATGTTAACCACAGCTACCTACTTTCTTAGTCGAGGTATAGAAGAACTTTTTTAACAGAATGCCTTTCTCGTGTTTGACACTCGGCTCACATCTGTAGCATGTGTTCGCCTTTAGATGCATGCTGGCAGGTACAGAAAAACAGGGAAGCGCATATAAATATCCAGGCTCTCAAAATAGCTATTAGAGAAACACTTAGCTACTTTTTACCTAATTTTAACACAAAATCTGTAGTGTGAGTGATTACTACAGAAAATAATGATTTAAAATCTAAAGCTTTCAAATTACCATTTATAACTAGAGCATTGTAATGTAGATTTAAAACACCAGCTGTTGAACAGCTGTTAAAGTGTAAGTCTTAACAGAAATTTTCTTTAATTACTGTAAGTGACCTCTTAAGATTATTCCATTTCATTCATGTATTTGTTCACAAGCATATTTATCGGAAACAAAACAAATCCTTTAAGCCTGATTTACACTCTTTACATTTATGGCAGACGCATTATACAAAAAATCAGTAAGCAAGGTATTTGAGGTATAGGATCTTGCCCGATACGTCAATCGTCTCATTTAAACTTGTCGACGTGATCATGTGACCATTTGGACTTGGACATTTTGACAAAAGCTGTTTATTTAAGGTCAGAACGAACCGGTACACGCCTGTGTGGCTTTTCTCTGGCTTGAAAATGTTCCAGTGGGTGTAGTTGCTGCTCTAAATTGCACCTGTATGTATGAGCGAGTGGTTAAACGGAGCTCTGTGTCACACGTGAACCGGCCACCTTTGCAGAGGATTTATTTCAATTATATCGACCATAACCGGGTAAACTACTAAAACAGCAATCTTTATTATTCCAGAATGCATGATTGGTTCACGATGGTTGCCAAGTTGTCTATGTTAGAAAACATTCTCACCTTCCCTGAAAGCCCCAAAAGCCTTATAGGAAAAGAAATCACAGCCATGTGTCTTCCCGAATTAGCAGGAAGCTCTGTGTCTGTCTCTGAGCTGTGTGTTTTGGCTACAGCCTGAGCTTAGGACTCAGCTGAGGTCATGACTGATGTCCTGTGGTGTAGTAGTACAGTGTCTGTTTAATAGGTTCCCTTGGTTTAATCTTAAATCTGAGATTAGCCTCCATCACATAATCAGGCTTGAAGTTGATTAGCCTTTATTTAAGTATCGTCAAATTTTGTTTAGTAGTCCAAACCTCCTACATTTTAACCCCATACATTAAAAAAACAATCACAAACTGCTTCCCTTTATTACTTCGCTGGCTGCTTTTAATGTAGCACGTTCTTTATAAATGAAACCAGTATTTCATATTTTTTGTTTACTCAGGTTCCTGGTACATTTAATGTGATATCTCAGTTCAGTTCTGCACATAACAGATAGAAACTCCTCAGCCTGACCTTGTACATTGCTTCAGAGTCTCCTCCTCCATTCCACTGAATTTAGCCTCAGTGACACAGTGTTACACTAACACGATTATCTCTTGCTACACGTGAACTCTCTGTCACATAGCAGCTACTCCCTTCCCTGCTCCCCTCCTTCCTCCTGCATTCTCTTTCTCAGGTGTTCAGGTTGACGAAATCATTCGGGCTAGTACATACCGGAGACATATATGGGTCAAAGTTGAACACTGCTTCAAATGTATTTTAAAGCGAATTATGAAATTCATATACTTTTATATACTTTAATATACATTTAACAAAATTATAATTATACCATTAAACAACCTTAAAATATTTTATTACATGCCAGATACCTCTAATCACAAGAGAATCGAATACACATTGTATTACACATTGAAATGGAGCTTTGGTGTAACAGTCTGTGGTCACTAACTCTCTGAGAAACCTCTCGTGTTCTTGTTCATAGGAAGTGTTGATATGATTTACATTTCTTTTTAACCTAAATGACTCACGATTCAAGGCCTTGTCCTCTCTTTTTGTTTTAAATAATATAAACCATGGTATGTGGTTGGTGGACTCGTTTTTCAGAAGGTGTGGGTAAGTAAACAGACTATTGTGTAATACGCGGCAATAATTACCCCCCTAGTGTCATCTATATAATCATTATGACTACAGTCAGGATAAACTGTTAATAAGTAAATTGATCTGTTTATCTATACTGGTAATATAACTCATATCAAGTTAAAGTTAATTCTTTTAAATATTCAGGAACAACAGTTGATCAAAGTTCTGTAGGCATAAAGCAATATCACAAATGTAGTGTCAGGCCTCATGAGGATAACCCTTATCAAAAAATAATCGAAGTAAACAATTTGAGCAGAAAATATCTGATCTAATAGCTTTTATTTTTATTTTTTTACTATCAGTTGGGAGATTTCTGACATTTAATAAGTCATATCAAGATTAGAACAGGTGTTCATTGATCCCTCCTGCTATTTTGTCTCTCGTCCATTTGCATTTATCAATGACCCATTGAACTGCTGGTGCAGTCAAGGTCCTGCTCTCTTAGTCTATAAAGAGGAATGAGCTTAAACGAGTATTGATTTTTAAACTTTCTGAACCGGGATCTTATCATCTTCTGTTAAACATGCCCTAACCATTTATTGAACGTTAAAAGTCTCAGGGTTCAGGGACTCTCTCTGTCTATCTCTCTTTTTAATCAGTCATTATGGGTCATTACGTAGGGTTCCTAGATATGCATACACACTGTTTATTACGATTTTGTACTTCAGTGCTTTTACTGAAGTCTAAAATTATATAATATTTTTAATGCGGGAGTAAAATTAGTAGTACTTAGTGGCATGTTAGACTTTATTAGATATGTAAATGTAAATGTATATGCACAGGATATGTAGATTGATAGATTACATTTGACATGAACTATATTACCTTTGTTGTTTTCATTCATGATGCATCCAAATAAAATGTGCATGGATATTATTTTGCTCCCTACCCAGTGCACTACTGTAAGAATGCCTTGATTTTCCACTGACCTTTTGACATAGTCCATAAGAACAATGCTTAACATGACACATTGTATTAAATCAATGACCAACAAAGCCAATATGAGCAGTAATAATTAAGAGAAGTTTCATGGTCCTGTGTAATTCGCTTTTCTAATGTTAAGCTTTTAAACTCTTGGGAAAGCTGATTCTGACAATATCTCAACACCCCGGGCTAGCAAGTTTAAATGTAAAATGCCAATTATGTGAATTTTCTCTAACATTGATGCCATATCAACTTTTCACAAAGTCAAATAGTAAATGTCTTTAACACCCTGGTTCATGGTGCACGCTTACTGGCAACTGTATATCTTTCCATCCCTGTATGTAACTCTTAACCCCTAGTGTTGGTACGTGTTGTTCCTGACAATATCTGCACAGTTTCTCACGGCTGATGAGCTTGTCCAGACCACCATGGACTTTGCAGGTCCATATTTGTTTATTTCACATCCATTAGTGTTGAAATTGTGCATTCAGTGCATGCACTATGCTGTAAAAATGTAATACCATTACAGAAAATGTCACTGTGTTATAATATGAGGAAGTTGGCATTTGGTAACTTTGTGTTTACATTTCCCTCTTTGGTAAGTCAAGCATGAAGAAAATGCTTTTTAAATGTCATTTGTTTGCATGTGAAATCTCTCACCAAAGCTGAAATGTTCCTATAAGGGGAATGTGTACAGTGCTTAGTGTTACTGTTATAATCGTTAATATTATTATTGTTTATGTGGTTCAGTAAATTTCTGTCTGTGAATACTTTCGGCTACAGCGGATTGCATTTTTAGGTCCTTCCTGACACAACCCTCTTATTTTTCTGGACCTGAGGCCGACCAGTGGCAATGCCTAGTTTTGAACCGTGGAGCTCGGACTCTCGGCACTGGTGTGGTAGCGGAAAATCCACTGTACTAATTCACTTACACCTAGATGCATTTTAATGAAGCTAATTCATATTTTTTTTTAATTATGAAAAGTAATAAACCAGTCAGTGGGCTGAAATGTGGTGATTGGAGTGGAGTTGAATCCTGTACCTTAACCAATAGGTGGCAACTTTATTGTTGAGATCATGCCATAAACAGATTGTGATTGTTAATGAATGTCCAAACAGTCGGATTTGCTGGGCGATAGTTTGATTTCCTTTTTTCTTTTCATTCTCTTCATGTGTGTTCCACATCAAACAACACCTTCAAACCGAGTCCTCATAACTCTCTTTGTTTGGACTGGTTACGTGACCGTGGTGTTGTGTAAAAAATCCCCACACATGGCTACAGTTGTTGCCAAATGCAGAGAAAGTATGGGTGAATCATTAACGATGCAAAGCATAAGTGGCATGTGTGTGTGTGTGTGTGTGTGTGTGTGTGTGTGTGTGTGTGTGTTCTATGGAACCAAAGCTAAAGTAATGTAGAAAGCAAACCAGTTTGGTGGTAAGAGGGTATATATACCAGCTGCTAGGGAAACTAAATGTCTGCCAGGGATCCAGTGACACACACAGAAACACACAGAGATTCGACCCTCCCTTGGTACTGGCTGGTTAATCATTTAATCTACTCTTATCTTTGTTTGACTACAAACCTGCTGCAGTTCAGGAAGGGACAGTAAAGAGAGGAGCTCAATGGAAGCGGAATTCTGGGAAATCCAGGGAAGTATTAGTGGAACTGAGAGTGTGATCTTTTGCTGCACCAGTCCTTTATAAAGATGTAATAATTTATTATACATACTCATTTCAAACATTCCTATCCTGTAGTAAGTACCACTGGTAGTTCTTAGGTCACCTTTGGTTGCCATTCCAGTTTACCTTAATGTTACCACATGCGTTTAAATAATCAAAAAATCATTAACTGCACAACGTCTTGATCTGAAATCTATAAAAAAGTGGAACGTATTTAGGCTTTTAAGCTAGTGAACCATTTGCCTTACCATCAAGAAGTAAGTCACAGGACTCCTTCAGATGTCTTGAGGAGGTTGGAGCTGTTGAAAGGAGGTTGAAACTGTTGATCTTAAGTTCATTGCAAAATTGTGGAAAGGTTTCTGCGGTTTGTGACACAGTGACATGACCTAAGATTGTCTTTAGTAGAGATATTAGGAGTGATTCATGGCAAATGATTTCAGCTGATTGTGAGTATTTCTGTTAAACTGTACTTAAGAGCTTTGTTGGCTGTTTTGTAACACAGTGATGAATAGAGCTGATGCACTTTACTTAATTTTGCTATTTAATTCTCTCTTCTCCTACTCCAATAAGAACACAAAGTCTTGATCTAATATTTTTATTTGGATGAGTCTGGAGGTCCTTGATGTGCATTGCTGGCTCTTCTATCTAAGTGTAAAAGAATGCAACCATCTAATCAAGAGGCAGAATGACACTTTGTGCTCTCCAATGTGTGAGCCCTGTGTGAGACTGTATGAGAAAATATTTAAAAATATGTCATGTAGTTAAAGGTATGAGAAGGTTTAATGTTAGATAGTAAGTGGAGTACGCATATAAGGTATGGAATGCGCTGCCAACTGATTTGGGTCTGAATCTTTGAATTCTACTGATCGTCTTCCCTGTGGTACATGGGATCTTCAATCGAAGAAATGCCACATGACTAGAAAGGTCTGATTACTTACTACCCTGGCCCCCTGATTCCACAGACACAGATCAAAACTTGTCATCTTTGGGATCCCCCAAACACCATCCAACAGCTGTTAGGTGCACTACGGTCAGCATTGCTCCAGATACCTGTGACAACCTGTCAGGATCTTACTGAGTCACACCCAGCCCACACATGAGGACACTCGGGATGTTGGAGGCACATAGTGTGTTTAAGGCCAGTACAATGTGCCAAATAGACAAAGGGTATAAGCAGTGTGTTTCCCCTCTCAGTGCCTTGTGTTTTCTAATAATCAAGATCAGCATCTTCAAATCAGTGCTACCTGCTAGTCACCCAATAATAATGTATTTATACTGTGTGTGTGTGTGTGTGTGCGTGTTTGTGTGTTGTGTTTCTATCCTCGTTTGTGTGTTTGTGAGTGAAACCAGGCCACCAGACTCATAAAGAGAAGCCTGTCTTATTCCCAGGCTGACACAACCAGCTGATGGGGCCCCCAAAACACAAGCACCAGCATTCCAGCCAGACCACCGGAAAACATCCACCCATTCCTCCCTCCCCTCGCCTTCCTACTCTTTCAGTCTCTATCCCCCTTTCTTTCTGACCACACGTGCTGCCTTTTTTTATCAGCGGCCTTAAAAGGAGCTTTTGTCTTCGACATTCAAACATCGTCTAGCACATACAACTCCAGGTTTGTCAACATCGCGTTGAGGAACACGGTGAAGACTTCGATAAAAGCTCAGCCATGGACCCTCGTAACAGCAGGAAACCACGTGGTTTTGATGGAAGCTGCAAACAGATATGAAAAAAAGAACCCAAGTTTCGTTAAAGCGAGGTAGGGAAAGGGTTTGCCTATGAGTGGGAGAAGGGCTCGGGAGTAGGAGGGCCTTACGGTGACCAGAATGGTTCTGTTTGTCTGGTTCATACTCGGTTCCACCCTCTGCCGCCTGGGCTGGTTCGTGATTGGCTAACCCTTCCGTCACCATGGTGAACGGGTTCGCTCCGGGTTCTTTGGGTGAAGGCTTGTTTGCTGGAGGAAGGGATGAGGAGGGGGTATTTTGGGGTGGAGGTGACCTACATTCTGCTTCAGTCCCAGGCATGACTGGCTAGACCTCAGACAACACATTTTATAAGCTGCTCATACAAGCCATTTGAGGTCTATAAGATTTTAACTTTGTTACAATCTGGCAACATTTTCAGTAATAAGTGATACATTCTATAAAGTAGTCATGTCCAGGTCTTTTAGAATGTATTTACATAGTCTATACACAGACCTGATTTGTAAAAACACTGGTACAGTTAATAAGATTTAAAAGCAGTCTAGTAAAACATATATACAATTAATATAAGAATATTTTAGATGGCGTGGTGGCTACTGTGTGACCACTGTCACCTCACATGAAGAAGGTTCTGGGTTCGAGTTCCAGGTGGGACAGTTCCTTTATGTGAAAGTCTGTGTGAAGTTTGCACGTTTTCCTTGTGTCTGCGTGGGTTTCCTCTGGGTGCTCCGGTTTCCTCCCACAGTCCAAAGAGGTAAACTGAAGATTAAAAAAATGACTGTTTTTGATGTAACCTTGTGAACTGATTATTCTTGTGTAAGGAGTAACTACCATGTCTGTCAGGAACTTAATTAAAGGTGTTAAAATATGACATACAAATCCTAATAAACGAACAAAAGAATATTTAATATTTTACGAATAGTACATATTTTCACTAAAGTGCTAAAGTTTTAAAATTTATTGACTCCAACACATTTCAATATCCAATAATCAGAAATGTTATTGGACCTTAGAGTATTGGTCTGCCGCTTAAGTCATAACAACATTTATGAAGTTTATTGATTGTTTAAAGATCTACTCTAAATGAATTTTGTAGGCACTTACAATGGCAAAGCTGCTTACAACTAAGACTGAACGTGATTTGAGCAATTGATAGTTAAGAACCTTACTTAGGGGCTCAACTTTGGCATCTTGGAGAAGGTGGGGCTTGAAACTTTCACATAAAGGATTTGGAGGTACAGGACCTAGTGGCATGAATCACTGAGCCTTAAATAAACAGTCTAAAAAATGAATGCACATCCCCATAGACCATCATTGTTTTAGCTCACAATCGTGACCATGTTTGCTCTTTATTTCTTTAGTCTGGGACACAGTGTTCAGAGTTTAACTCATAATGGGAACACTGTGGACCTGAAGCATACTTCGTTCTGTCTTGGTTGGGTAAGAAGGAATGTTTCAAATCAGTCCTGCAGTGTAAGCTGGGACGCTTTAAACTCTCATCTGAAGTTAAAGCTATTGACAAATCTATTCATAAAATAAATCCGTAAAACTTATATTTGTTCAATAGAACAACCAACACAATCGGCATTATAATAGAAAACATGTGTGAATAAATCATGATGATTCTAATATTAGATTACACAGACACAGACCAAATGAACTAAGCAGAAGTCTGGACCTGTTGGTCAGGTTTCTACACATTTGACCACACAGTGAACATAAATTGAGAACATGCTGTGAAGTCTTTCAAATACTTCCCACCTTTCCTAATCAGTCGGATCTGCCCACAAAGAACTCTTCTGAACTTTTACTTATATTACTTATATACTTTTACTAATATAAACAAATCAAGAAATCACTAAAAGGATGCTTATATTTCAATCCTTCTGTATTGTTTTGACCTGAAGCTGTTTTACTGGTTTAGTGAGTCACTGCACAGCTTTCTGTTTACATCAGTGATGTAATATTAGAGATAAAGCATATCCTGTGTGAGTGCTTTGTTTGTGTCTTTCCTGTAAGACTGCAGCATAGATTACACACAGATAAAGTTTATTCTAGAGCTGTGCTGAGAATATAATGTAGCGTTCATGAACACGATGATAGTTTTGATCAAATAAAACCTGTTTTAGGATGTCACAGCTTTCACGCTCTTCATACAATTACACACATTACGTTGTTATGGAGTATTTGGAAGTAAACTAGAGCATTACTTTAAAGATAAAACAGGGAAGAATCATGAAACGTGACATTTAGGGCTGTGATAGTATTTTAGTACAATGGGGGATAATACAAAACATGCTGTCAGCTTAATTTAACACACTGAATGTTGTTCAGTGGTAGTTTATCACTTGTGATTTTTGGGAGGAGTTAGCGAAACACCTTACTTGAAGTAAACAAACCTGAAAGAAAGTAAGCAAGAGCCATATTCATCTTCCTTTCTTTTTCTTGTTCTCAGCCTGTCCTCTCCTTACCCGCCACGCCTGTGTTTTCTGACCTACTTTCTATAAACAGCCCTTGTTACATAATTAGAATATTTACTTTGCATGTTGTGCTCCAGTTTGTTGAATACGTTTTAAAATTGTATCATTAAGATGTATTAAGTAAAAGATTCAAAGAGTTTGACGTTTTACTCATAGCAATGTCATTCATTTATTGACCTTCATTAGATGCTTTATACTGATTTGTACATTGTACATAGATGAAAGCATCATCATACATATATAACATCTCTTGATTGTATGGGGCTGATTTTTCTTTTAAAAAGATACTTAGCCATTGAATGTCATTAAATAAAACATGAATGAAGCAATATACCCATGCTCACATGCCGTCTTGTGGTTCTTGTCATCTTCCTGACTTTGACTCCCATATTATTTTTCATGATTATGGCATGGCAATCATAAAAGTGTGAATGCAAGGCAAAAGATTCCATACGCTAAATATACAAGAGTTTGTGGACACTTGTGCATGAGCTTCTTGGACATCTTATTTGAAAAGTTGAATGAGAAAGCCTGACTTATGATGGTTAATTATATTTAGCAATGAGGAATTAGAAGGCTGTACACACAGTGATATGGATGTAGATCTTATATAACTTCTTGCACTACAAGATTCATAACTGTCTGTTTTTGACGGTTTTATTTGTAGAAACACCACAAAATGTATAAAAGAATGAAAAAAACATGTGGTGGTTTTGACAAAGACAGAAAAAGCCAATGGCAGAAACTCAAGAATGGTAAAATAAACTGAACAATGTAAAATAGGTTTTAACAATTAATTAAAATAACTGAACAATGCATACATGCTTGGAATCCATGACCATATTGTTAAACATGGATTTACAATTATGTAATGTCAACTGTCATGTCAGATATATTACAGATACAACTATGGTCACACTTTATCTATTTGTTATCTCCACAAACCAAATTTCTTAGCTCTGAGAGTGGTTTGAATTCTCTCAACATTGCATCAGAAGTGTGGGCTCTTGTAGGCTCAATAGCTCAACTGTCTGTTTTTTCTCATTCACCACTTTATAGGATATGGCATCAATGTTGTGGCCTGTTCCAGAGACCTTTTCAAAAGGTTGAAGAATGTCAGTGCAACGCAAAGGAAGCCCAACACTGTCAATTCTTTTTTTCTTGTGTCCATCTGGATCTATGTGCTCCAGCGACCATGAGCACCAAGCACAAGTCACGTAACATGAGAGCTCTGTGTTCCCTCTCTGAGCTTGAAACAATCTTCCCCAGAAGTCTCCTTCATCATGCATAAAATCTCTCACCCTCCTTCCACCTGATGCCTCATTTCCTCCTTTCTATGCTGACCTACTTTTCTACTGACCTGTTTATGTAGCCTAGTCTGTGTGCCAGTTACATAAACAATGTAACAGTAGAAAGAGGTCAGTGGCTAGTTCCATGATCAAGGAATGTCACCTCGGTCACTTAAAGAATGCCATGGTTGATATGAGATGTTAAGAAGGCTCATGTTTTGTTTTTTGTCAATGTGTACACACATTTGTCCTTGTTTTAGAGCTTTGACTTATTATTCTGGTCAGTAATGGATGGAAGGTACAGCAGGATGTTTCTCAGTGGAAACAGTCGGAAGCCTCTCATGTCTAGTCTGCATCGAGAGTTGTCTGTGTTATTTTTGTAACTTTTTTGTGAAACTATGTTCTGGTTTGTTGATTTCTATCTTCTCCAGACCTGCTGGCACAGTTTTGGCCAAACTTGAACCATGTCAGATGTTTATATCCTATCCA
Source organism: Microcambeva bendego (assembly GCA_034509265.1). Lineage (NCBI taxonomy): Eukaryota > Metazoa > Chordata > Actinopteri > Siluriformes > Trichomycteridae > Microcambeva > Microcambeva bendego. Next base: position 11,365,301 of record JAYDZG010000023.1, read on the forward strand.
TTGTGTCAATGGAGTTTGCCGATTTACCATACTGTGTTTGACACTTCAGTTCAAACAGGAATTGCACAATTATTTATTTATTTATCAAATGTAAAATAACTGTCAACTCAGTGTACCTGTGTTTCTGAATCTTCCTATATTCATTCTCCTGCTATGCTGCATTAGGAAGCAAGCTGAATAACTAGGCTGAATATCTAGGGCAGTGTTACATCGACTAAGCGATACATAAGTCTGAGACAAAAAGTGTGTCAGTGAGTCAGTGACGTCTCTGTTAGCCTGACTCGGGCCTTTATCAGCTTTAATCAAAGCAATTGTACAACACAGATCTCAAAATAGGAATGTCGCTTCGCAGTTTGATTTCCTTCATTCCTGCACTGCATGTTCACCAATTGTTCAGCCATTTGCATCATTCGACTTGGATTAAAAGCAGGTCTGAAATTGGGTGTGTACACATTAAGAGTCATTCTAGGACTCGTGTAGGTTTTGAAATATGCTGATGATTAATACATTGACCATATTAGTCATTTTAAAATGAACTGAATCTTATTCATGCTAGAATACTCAAAATACATATTCCCAATCCATTGATAAAATGACGACCTTGAACAACCGGCTTGGGTAGTGCACTGGTAAATTCTGCTAGCCTGCTACAGCTAGAGAACAGGGTTTGAATCCCCATAAGTGCTACATATAGGCATCTGTCTGAGGGTAGGAATGCCCAAAGCCCTGTGTCAATGGACCCAGGTCCAAAAGAAAAAATCTGGCTGTAAGGTGGGAACAGGACAGATAAGCACTCATCGTTTAGGTTTTGTGGGGTGCAATGAATGTAGAGAAAAGCAAGAACATATTAAATAGTAGCTCCTCAAGACCCTGGTGCTTTGTGATTCCATAAACACCTACTGCACCGTACAGATTCTTAATTTGAGACATTTAAATGTGTTTGTAAGAATTTACAGTGCTGGGAGATTTAGTTAGGATTAACATATTTTACAGTGAATGCCACCTTTAAATACTGTAGTGCTTCTGATTCTTTGGATCAGCGTTAGCATCTCTGATAAAGCTAACATTACCAAATTTACTAGGATGAACGGATGTCTATTTGTGTCAAGTTTTACATGTTGTTAATTTGGTATCTGCTTGGAATTGGAGGTATTCGTGTGGAAGGTAATCATGTTAGCCATTGTCGGGTCCTTGAGCAAGGCCCTCATTCACACTTACTTCCACCAGGGTGAATTTAGAGTGAAAAAGTACAGAGAAAAAAAGTCAAACCACAAAGTTCAGAAAAGCAACAATTTTATTTTTTAAACTCACTCACTATTTTTATGAATATTAGTGTTGTTACATCACAAATCCTTCACATCAACAAATCTGGACACAGTGACAGCACTGACACTGCCTTCTCCTTTCTTGTATCGTTTTTCACTTTTCTTTTCATGAACCCATCAGCAGAAAACAACGATCACTGATTCTATACACATTGATATGAGAGGAGAGTTGAAAAGTGTGATAGGTTAAGGATGTGTATCAAATACATGTAAAAGGACAACGCGTTTCCAAAAAAATCACACATACTTATAAAGAGCACAGAACACAGTGTCGCCCAAGACAAGAGAAACTTTACATTTATACATAAGTGCCTTATGCAGACTTAACAGAAAATCAAGGGTCTGTTACTTAAAACATAAGTCTTTTAAATAATATTTTTCCCTACTTGAGGGGCTGAGGCCATAGAATACAATGTTAAATGTTAAGGTCAAAATCATGGCTGTAAAATAATTTGTACTTCTATAACACAGATTTTTACAATTTCACTTCATATAAATAATTTGTGCATTTTACTTTTTTTTAAACACAAAAACAGTTGCTGGGAAGAAGTGGCTTTTCAAACAGTAAACATGAAACTATACTGAATGTCTGAAGACAAAGGATGAGTTATTTTAATCTTTTTTGCCCTTTTACACCTTTTTTTCCAAAAACCTTTTATTTTTCTCTTTAAAATATATATTTATTTATAATAATTATATCACAGTCATATATAAACCAAGTGCTTAGATAAAAGAAAGTGGTCGTTGGGTTTGTGTATGTGTGTTTGTAATATAAAAAGGGGAAATGAGGATAAAAATGTTGGGTAAGGGTACAAAACTTAAAGCTTTTTTCATTCTTTGGTAAGAAGAACATTCCAAGGACGCTTAAATGTTTGGTATGTTCTGTTGTGAAGAGTCACCCTGTCATGAGTTGTAACAGTGTACACAAACCATTATATGTATATACTGAATTAGCAGTTAGTGGGTTCACAGGCCTCACAGATTATCTATCAGGTATTATAAATTGGAAATGGGGGAACATTATGAACCATTCATCTCTTTTGCTCGCAAGTGCTTTTTTCATTAATAGACACAATAAGAAAAGTCTTTACAGTATATTACAGTGTACTAAAAAGTTCTGTCCTTCTTTGGGACTAACATTATGTCCACGTTTGTGGTCCCAAACAGACAGACAGAATGATAATGCTTGTGGAAGGGAGGTGACACATTTTTACAACAAACCCAACCCACAATGGGTCCCTCCTGTCCTTTATCTTCGTTATGTCTTATTGCATTTGCCATGATCTCTTCTCCCCCAGTTAGTAGGACTCAGCTTGTAGAACCTGGCAGGACCTTCCCTCTCCTAGCCGACCTGAAGCTGGCTTGACTGAGGCAAGGCCAAGTAAGGGTGTTGAGGTAATGGCTGCATACATGCTGGTGGTGTCGTTGGTGACTCTTGAGTCGAGGCTCCAGCACTGCTCATGGCTTTGTGCTTAAGACGTAGTTTGTGTGGAAGTGCAGTGGCTTTGACCTCTGACATACTGTCCCTGCTTTGGCTTTGTGGGGAGGAATTTGGTCCTCCAGCCAGAGGAGATGGCTGGTAACAGCCTGTGTCTGAGCATGATGATGACGATGGGCATTCATCATCAGTGGATGCGTCTTTGTCAGAACTGCGGGGATCACCTTCACTTGAGGAGGTATCCTTAGCAGATTGTCCCTGATAGTAACTTTCTTTCCTGGAACCCCCTTCATAAGTAAGCACAGGGGGCTCTTCGTCCTGTGAGCAGTCAAATGACAGGAGAGGGTAGTGCTCTTCATCCCCCTCTTCCCTGCAAAGGTTTGGTGCCATAACATCAGCCTTCTGAGTATCAAGATCTGACTGCTGATGTAGAGGCCTGTATGCCTGTTTCATTGCTGCTTCTCGATCTGAGAACTCGTAAATTGGAAAGTCCAAACCTTTGCCCTCAAGCTGTTTGGTCACCTCTGTAAGGTTTTCAGTGCATTCAGTTGACCCCTCTTCAGGTTGGGGCAGAATCTGTGTCAGCTGAGGGATTTCCTGAGGTTTTGGACTCTCTATGGGATAAGAAACACTGCTGGACCGATAAAGGATGACACTTCTCTGAGCAGTCTTTTCTGGAGTTGCACCAGGACAAATGACTGATTCCTGGTGCTGACACTGTTGTTGATGTTTGTGATGTACAGCTTGGAAGGTGTGTTGGTGATGTGGAGTGGAAAACTCACGATGGATGTTGAACATGACCGGCGTGGTGGTACCATTTGCAAGGTCCATATCTAATCCAGCTCCTTCTTGCTTAACATCATAGGGTATTGGCTCCGGGCTATCACGTGAAGAGCCATCGGACATATCTGAGAGAGAACCTCGAGGGGAGTACCTGACTAACTGGGCACGTCCTTCCCTTTGGCCAGACTGCTCAGCCTCTGAGGAATCAGAGTTCATCATCACCTGTGAACCACTGGTGTATCCGTTTGAGTAGAAATGACTTGAAGAGGAGGAAGAGCATTCAGAGTTCCCGTTGACTGTTCCTCCAATCTGCTGGCTCTTTTCCATGTAGGAAGCTGCACTGATGAGTCCGAATCGGAGTTTAAGCTGCAAGAGTTCTGTTTTCAGGCGTACATTCTCATCATTCAGTGCAATAACTCTGTTCTCCAGAACCATGTCGTTGAGTCTCCGCTTCTCCCGGGAGCGTTTGGCTGCCTCGTTGTTCTTACGTCGTTTTTCCCAATAAGATGCATCTTTCTTTTCATCAGAGATGAACTCACGCTTGCGCCGACAGGTCATGTTTGGTTTGGATTTTACAAGGCGAACCGAGCGTGGATTGTGCTTGGGTGAGGAAAGATTGTTGTACTCTAACACGGTTTCTTGGTTCTCTAGAATGTTGTCTCCATTCTGACTTGCAAGGATTTCCATTGTTCTTCGTTGGGATCCAGTTTGAAATCTTGTTGCTACCACTAGAAATTATATAAAAAATATATTATAGTGGCAATATATGGGGGTGGGGTGTAGGGAGATGGTGATTACCAAGGTATTTAGGATCGCCTCTTTTTGGCAGGCTGGAATGTCAGACTATGTAGCTGGATCAGCAAACGTCTTGTGAGATATTTTAGGCTGAGGTAAGGTGAACCTCATTGATTTTGTTTAATGATGTATTGGAAGTTTCAGGTGTCCAGATTGGCTAAAAAGATCAGGAACAGATGGACCTCTGTAATCGTTTCCTGCATTTAACTCAAACCAGAGACCCCTAACAACAAACTGAACAAACAGGGATGAAAAAGTGTTGAAGTTAAAGAATGTGGAACAATTAGCCTAGGGTCTTCCTGAACCCCTTCTCTTTGTTTGCTAAGCTTCTTCTTTTTTTAGCAGGGCAGTGTCAAACTGGCGTAGAAGTGCTTCAGCGCTCCAGGCGTATTGTTGGATATAGGTCACTCTGTCTCTGTCTGTCTCAGCTTGTTGGCTTTTAGGGAGGGGTGTAGTCTCTATCTGAGAATCCAGATGGCTGTGTTATGAAAAGCTGAGAAGACAAAGAAAATGTATATGTGTTATTTTTTTTTAAAGGTTGGTTATTTTATTTTTTCACTGACATCCTTGAGAATTTAGAAATGTAAAGTACAGTACAGTATTCATGAGACATAACACATTTCCTTAATCGCCTCTTGTGGTGCTTAACATGTTTGATTATTCGTATAGTCACCCTAGGCCACCAGTCAGTAATCTCATTGTAGCGTAACTACTGTCTGACCTTTCAGCCTTGCTATTGATCTCGTCTGTCTGTGACCCATGACCTCTTTTCTTTCCTATATTAAAACTATTACACAATAGAAAATAGACGTTTATGTTGATTTGATTCTTGGTTTGAACTCTGCTGCCATAAAGTTCATTTGCTTGTCTCAAAAATGTTAATATTTACAACATGTTCAAGAATCCTATAAAAAAAATTGAGAGCTGTGATCATAACTGCATGTCTGGCAAGAATTAGCAATGAGCACATTATTTGTTTTTACATACTGAAACACTAGCCTGTGTTACATCATTGAAGCAGGATTAAAACATATAAAACTCATTTGCAATTAAAACCATTAACATAAATGTCAGTAACTGATTCTCTTCTTCAGCTGCACTGTTTAACCCATCTGCTAAACAGATCTTAGACATGCCCAGTGTAATAGATCTTAGAGTTATTCAACCCCATGTACGGCTTTCTATGTAACTGGGTCAGAGGCTAGATTCCAAAACGATCAGGCTGAAAAACAAAACCAGACTCGTTGGGGTTATTTTCAGGAAATAAATTGCTAAAATCATTATCAGATGGTCGCTGATGAAGACCGAGGTATATTTGCTTAGCACTGAGGAACATACCAGAATCCCATTGATGAATAAGGTCAAGACATATTAATAGATGACAGGTGAAAATACTTAGAGGGCCCTGTTTCATGTTTGGGGGCTTGTAATACTACAAAGATCAAGTTTAAGAGTGGGTGGAAAAGGAATGTTATGTGTACTTATCTGGGAAAGGCTTACCTCCCCTTATCAGGGATTGGGGCAAATATAATGGCAATCAGTAATTTGATAAGCTATGTCCTGTCTGAAAACAAGCTGGGTTGTTTTTAGCCCTGCTGCCAAAGCTGACTGCATTAAAAGCTGTCACAGAAATAGTGATCACAGGAAATAACGCCTAACCTGAACCTGGATCTATCTTTAGTCTTTCTTTTGTTTTCAGTTAATTAGTTCACAGGTTTTACAGGTTTTCTCCGCATCCTTCTTCAAACTGTACATTGGTGTGGGTGATAAATGGTGTACATGGGTGATGCTTTAACTCCCTGGTGGCTCTATCAGCTGTTCAGGCATCGACATACAGGCCGAATTGGCTGTGTCTAA
>JAYDZG010000023.1:11381294-11391994 GCA_034509265.1 Microcambeva bendego
GACCGAGATCGCCCCACCCGGGGATCGAACCCAGGACCTTCTTGCTGTGAGGCGACAGTGCTACACACTAAGCCACCATGCCGCCCAGCCAATATATAGAAGCCCCAAAAAACAAAACTGTATTTGTCAAATATTTATTGACACATATCACATTTTTACACTGCACCGTTTGCACAGATATAAACACAGACCATGAAAAACATTACTATGATACAAGTTAAACTGTTATACGAAGTGTTGTTCCTGTTATTTAAACACCGTTTTTGTTTAGTAGAGGTGTTACACAAGCTACAGTATTATGTTGATGTGCTGTCCTAAAATCAAATGCAACTACTGTTGTGTAAGTGACTTCCCGTTTTATCAGTTGTATATGGTGTCAAACAATCTTTCCAATTTTGTGCCTTATTTGTGAGCAAATTGAAGAGCCCGGAGCAAAACATTTGTCAGCCGCTTTCAAATCTGAACAACAGATGCTTCATCAAGCTACAAAGGAATGTTAACATACAAACACAAACAGTACCAGATTCACTGCCCACCCTCCCTTAATCTGAAATACAAAAAAGAATGTTGTGGTCAGTATGATGTCTTGTTCAGTGTCACTGGCTTTTTAGGGTAATCTCTGGTTTCAGTCACAGTGTTTGAGAAGACATGTAAAATAAAATCAACAGAGATTTGGCAGATCACATGGTGGACCAGAGCCAAGCCTATTAGCACAGTTATACACTTACAATGGTGGGAAAGGAAAAACTTTTTATTTGTCTGTATCATACTCCACACCCCACACTAACATTGTCTTTATTCCTGTCATGAATCTGTTAATGGGAACTATATTTACCATGAGATTAACAATCAAATAATGTGATGTCATTTAGGCCACGTCTGGCTCACAGAGTCTAGTCTAGTGTCTAGGAGCTATGAAGCTTGAGACCTCGTTAGTTAATTTTAGAGAGCTGCTCAGAGAAGAGCTTTTTTAGCTGGGCTACTTCTTCACTGAGGGAGCTGAGCTGGGATTTGAGCATGTTGTTTTCAGTGTTTGTATCGCTGTTTAGTTGCGGATGACCAGCACTGTAACCACCTGTCGTGCTGATTTGATGATGATCATGCATCTTTGGGGTTTCATTCGCTTCCTGCTGTTGCCAGTACCGGTTTCTGAGGGTTTTTTCCCTTCCACCCGTGTGTTGCATAGAACTGCGTTGTTCATTGAAGCTGTCACAGTCCCCGATGCCTGGACACTTAAAACGTAACTTGTGAGGGAGACTCTTTATGCCATCTATAGATTCCACATGACCAGATGCTGTGGAAGGCTGTGATGCTGAGACATGTCCAAGGGGATCAGGGTCAGGTGAGTGGTGGTAGTCACAGCTCAGGTCTTCTGTGCGGGTTGGAGACAGTTTGCCATTGTCACTCAGGTGCTCGTCAAAGAATACAGGACTACCAACACTTGACCCTCCAGGGGTAGAAAAGCCCGAGTCCTCTGACATACAGCCATTGTCTCTGATACTTTGGCTAACGTGTGATGCAACCTGCATGGAATTTGTATGATGTATTATAGGAGTATTTGAGTGATGTTCATCTTCCCGTGGTAGGTAAAAATTTGGGTTGGCAGGCCGTGGGACACAGGGTGGCACTGTGGTCAGAGGCAGTATGGGTGCATTTGAGGGGTCTTTGATGAGCCCAAATCGAAACTTCAGTGCTAGCAGCTCTGCTCTAAGCCGGGCATTTTCTTCAAGCAGCCCAAGCACACGGTTCTCCAGGACCAGGTCATTGACACGACGTTTTTCCCGCGAGCGCTTGGCAGCTTCGTTGTTTTTTTTGCGCCTGTCCCAGTACCCCTCATCCTTCTTCTCGTGAGGGATGAACTCACGCTTGCGTCGAAGCATACTTCCGCTTGGTGTTGCGTCTTTGCGTTTCACTGCGGACGTCCTGCCAAGTAATGAGCGTGCCAGCAGGTTCCTTGATGTCAGGATGGACACAGTCTCTTCTGTGAAGGACATTGTGCTGCTGGGGACTGGCACATCCATCCCCACCACTCCTGTGCTCAAAACAGGAGCTGGAGACATCTCTGCGCTTTGCTCAAGGTCTTGAGATGCCGCTTCAAACATTGTTGCGACTTCAATGCTTAAGGACTCTGCTCTGCTGATCTTATAGCACCACCTAGGGAGCAAGAACGTGAAAAATCTTTTATCATTACATAAGATCCATTACAGAACGGTGTTATGTAACCAACTTCTTTCCAGTAATATAGAGTGCATTTGTTCTACATGCAGTAATAGAGAGCAAACCACCTTCGACTACATTTACAGTGACCTTTTTTTACAGAGAAAAGTCGAATATGTTTTTTTTTTCCCTTTTACGGCCAGTTTCAGCTGTTTTTAACAGTAATTTCGTCATTTACTTTGAATTAACTCGTTTCTAAAGTTATGCTAGCAACTTAGATGTTTTGCTAGGTCATAAAAATATTAGATACCAATATGATATATGCCCAACCTAAACCATTATTAGTGCTATCATTTGCGTTATTCTGATAATAACGACTTGTTGAAGATTTGTGGACCTTTTTGATCAGATTGACATATTTCTCTTAAAGAAATGGGAGTGTTTATGTACCTGTGCTTACGGTTATGTTGGATAACAGGTGTATTTAAGGGGAGCAATATTAAAATAAAAACGTAGCATTATAATAGATATTTAACCTGATTCATGGCACAAAGGGCCACTGCTTTATGTCCTTTTAATGGGGTCTGAAAGGTCTAGACTTCTGAATTGCTACCTAACATTTTAAACATCACAATAAACGTTATGTGCCTCATTGCTAAATCACAAAAACCTAGTCATAAAAAATCTGTTAAATGTCTCGTAAAACATGAATCTATACCTTTTTAACGTATATATTTGTTAAAAGTTACATTTATCTATTTTTAAATGTAATCTATTACATCTGTTACGTTAGAAATCTATTTCTAACGTATATATTTGTTAAAAGTTACATTTATCTATTTCTAAATGTAATCTATTACATCTATTACGTTAGAAATCTATTTCTAACGTATATATTTGTTAAAAGTTACATTTATCTATTTCTTGAACTGAAAGCCCCCCGTGATGTTATCAGCATGTTCCTGGAACTGGAGTAAGTGGAACTGCTGCTGGAACATCCCTTTACATGCTAACATCAGTTCACCTACATGTCAAATGTATTCCACTTATCAATGTAAGGTATTAACATTTCTTAATCACAAGGTTTTACATGATAATTGTAGTATCGGAGCATTAAAACCAAAACGCGCAAAATGTACCCGGTTTACGCACAAGACGCCGCACTTCTGATTTATAAGACGTGCATTTAATAAAGCAATACAAGCGTTATACAAAGAAATCTTCTCATATAGATATGATGATTTAAAGTTCAGTCTGTTAGTATGCTCTTCTTACCGTTAAAACGACCCCAGTAGGCTCAGCTAATGTCTCAAGTAACCTATAAAGATCTAATCAAATCCGTTCAAGGATAATATTGACAGCTGAAATGTTTTCATATGAGGCGTGAATGATCGATGTCAGTCAATGCAAATGATTGCAGGCATTCAGCCGTCGAGCTGCTGGATTTCGTCCTGGGTGTCTGCTCTGTCCAAGCCCCGCAGATCCTATTTGTATCTTTGCTTTCGGGGTTCAACCGAGGACGTTCACTAACCTCGCCTGAACCAGTAACCGGCGAACGAATCGATTCATCCCGAATGACTCCTTTATGTGATTCAATTGAGTCGACTCGAAGGCACACAGCAAGTGCAACGTCTACAAAAGTACAATTAAGATATTAAGACAGTTAATGACAGCTAAAAGTGACTTTATTGTGTTATTAAGGCATCTGAGCATCAGCAAACATTTGTAAACATCTAAGGTGCTGGTTTGGATCAGTAGGGTTAAACTAGTTTAGATGAAAGGCTTAAAGTTATTTTTTTGTCAATGCTCATCATCCAATTTCTAGCTTGTAAAATACCGTTTTAATGATTGATGGATTACAAAATTATTTTAAAACTAACTGAAACCATTTGGATTGTTGTCCTACTATTGATAAATGAAGACTTCTGTTTTAATTATTTGTTATGAGTGACAAGAATGCAAATCCAAAGCTTTTCAAAGATAAAGCTTTTATATGGTGCTGCCCAATGAAACGTTATGCAATTCCAACTTTATTTCTGTGATTGTAATCCTGTAAGTCTGTTTTGATGGCATCATTAAAACCCTCTGGAGATGTCATTTTATTCAATGCAGAGTTTGTTGAACCTTACCTAATAAATTATCTAAGAGGAAATACATTCTTATAGTGGCAGGGGATTAGCATCTGTAGATGCTTTAAGATGTCTGTCACTCAATATAACAGCTATATGAGTCACTTACAACGTGTAACATAACATCTATCTAATTCCTTTTTTGAAGACACACACACACACACACACACACACACACACACACACACACACACCTTTAAACTCTTCTCAATGGCTTGACAATTAAACAAGAAACATTGTTTACAGCTGTTAGGAACAGAAGACCTAGGACACCTCTTCCTTCCTCATCCTTCTATTCTTGGAAACGAAAGTACGTCAGCATGTTGCTACAGCAACCACTGCCCGTTGCTAGGAATTGGTTGTGTGGGGTATTATTAAATGATCATAAACAATTCAAAGTGGTCATCAGTAATAACTGTTCATAATTTTAATAGAACAACTTTCTAATAAAAGTTTTTTTAACCTCTGCTCTTCCTTGCCAAGCTTGACAGATTTTTTTGTAAATTTAAAGGTTTGTAATGTTTGTGTGATATTAGAGCATCATTTTGGTTTGTCTTTTCATTAAAGATGAATCTCTATTTTGCAGTTTGAAGTTTCAAAAGCTTCATTAAGAGTTCATTAAATATGAGTTTTAAGGTCACTTGAAATCATTATGGGCTGAAGCCATCCTTGAGTAACTTTTCAAATCCTAAATATGGATATCCTTAAATATCATGAAAAACTGATTGTGTCATATGCTGCACTAGATAAGGATTTTTTTTGTTGGATGGGCAGTGGTAGGCTAGTGGGTAGAGCATTAGACTATCGGCTGAAAGGTTAAGATTTTGAATCTCAGCTCTGCCATGCAGCTCCTGTTGGGCACTCGAGTAAGACCTTTAATTTTATGTGCTACAGGGGTGCTATACAATGGCTGACTCTGTGCTCTGACCCCAGCTGTGATATGCAATAAGAACTTTGTTCTACTACACACCTGTATATGCATAATGCCAAATAAGGGTGTTCCATTCTATACCAACATGAGTGAGAAGTGAGAACTCCTTCATTGATATTCAGACTCATTAAATGAGCAGCTTTATCTGTCATTACGTTCGGTTCACTTTGTTCAATCATTTGGAGCAAAACAGGTTGTTGTTGATTGTTTGGAAGTGCTATTACGGAGGCTATTACATTCATGCATCGTTTGAGATTAAGAGAGTTGTAGGAACAGCATGGCTACAGTTGCAAAACCCGTGCATCTTACATAATGTGCTCATAATCTTTGGTACAGGACAGATTTAGATGACCTACTTTTCCGGTCCCGGCTTGTTTGGGATTCAGTATTGAAAATGTGTAAATCCTTTAAATTGTTCTGAATTATTCAATATTATACAATAATATATACATACAGATCTAAAAAGGTTCATTTTCAGTGCACTTTTATAGTCACCTTAACAACATTTGGAGTTTTTACAGATTATTTGTTTTTACATAATAGTTATATTTTGTTTAACAGTGTATAACATTTGTTGCATTTCTTGGAGATATTGAAGATTATTGGTAGGTCATTTTCTCCAAATATACCAACAGCTTTTCAAGAGAGTCTTAGCAGCAAGAAATGTAACCAAATACAATGCTCCTGGTATTAAATCAAGTGAACAAGTACACAAAGATGGATCAGACAGAAGAATGAATACATTCACTGATTAAAAAAAATATTCCTCTAGTTGAAACAAAAGTTCACTTCCCTCTTTCAGTTAATGTTCCTGTGATTCTCAGAATTGGATATAGCCCCCCCCCCTCCTTTAAAAATACAGAGAGTAATAAAAGTCTTTCTGTCCTGAAAAACCTGCACAGTTATATCCTAATGGTGGCATGGAAACGGCTCTCAAAGAAATAGTTATTTTTTTACTCAATAACAAGGTTATTCCAGCAAGCTCACATGTTTACATATGTTTGCACTATTCTGGTGTCCAGGACTACTAGACATGTTTTACTCTGAGAACAAAACCAGCTATTTACAGCTCTTTACATGATACAACTCATGGAAAAACAATGATATTTAATGATTCATTTTTGAAAGAAAAACCAATAATACATGTACATACTTTAAGAAAACATTAACACAACAAATCATGACATTTGGATGATTGCACACACTTCAACTGACTGGTGTTCATGTTGAATGGTTGATTCTGTGTTAAAGCCAGGCACAGCCTACCATCACCTTTCACCCAGTGGCCCAAAAAGAACCCACAGAGTGGTGGCCAACTGAGACGATGGCGCCGTCTTCTGTTACTTGTCATAATAGAAAAGGTTTGTTAAGTTCAGTTGATTGTGAAACTTTATATTAGAAAACTTCACATTGTCTTCCTGGGTAATGAACAAAACCAACTGAAAAACTAAATAATAATAGGAAAAAAATAGTCCACATGTGTGATGATTCACTAAATGGTCAAACGCATGGGGACATCCAATGTAATTTGAATACTAGGTAAGGTCTTTTGAAACATTACTTTCAACCTGAAAATATCTGCCTATTAGCCATATAATTTTCAACAATTTAAAGAGAGTAAGAAGAATAGAGGCTGTTCTTACTCCCATTAAACATTGGACCAGATCACCCCAATGTTCTCAGAAGGGTCATGACATCATTACACCATAACAAAAAGAGATGAAGGGGGTGGCATGATGACTTATAAAAGAACAATGGAAATTTAGAACCAGCCATTCATAATACAGTAATTCTAATCACGTGACAGGAATATGTAAGACGGTACTCCTTACATGAATATTTTGCCACCCGAGTTTGCTTTTATTTAATTTTGATGATCATGTGAAAGGAAACCACTGCCCCTCGGTGGTTAAATGTAGGATTACAATGCCAAAACCTTATCTTATTAACTTTGTGAATGCATTACAGGCTATTAAAATAAGATTATAAACTTTACTTTTAAGTATTGTTGCAGAGGTGTGCACACCAAACTCCATTATAAGTTATATAGTATACAGGCTATTCAACAATTGTACAATTGCAAGTTACATACATTCAGAGATGTTGCTAATACTAACGAAGCCAGTTTATTGAAGACTAACACACATAAATATTCTTCAAATTCACTCAAATGATTTATTCTAAAACGCATTTAAGCCGACTTATATTTGTAGAACTGTTTATTACCTTCTTGTTAATGAAAAATCCTCGTATATAGAATATATTTAAACTTGTGAAGTTCATACCTAAACGAGAATGCAGGAGCAAATAAAAAAGGCAAAATATAAAAATGTGGAAACTTTTTGGGACTTTAAATAATGTTTATATTCAGAACAACAATATATACATTAGAGCCATGAGTCTCCTGAGTACTAAAATAGTCAGATATTTTACAAGCAGAAGGTTAGCCTGGCTAACAGTTATTCAACAATGCACATTTTATTACTGATTTGTATGACTTGTGTGAGGGAATGAAGAACAATGAAGATGTAACACACACACACACACACACACACACACACACACAACCCTCCACAATGCTGAAAGCACAAAATCTTGTTGAAAAGATTCTTTATACTCAAGCTTTGATGACAGCTGTTTCCATGGTGATTCTCATTTAACTGAAATGGTGGCAGCACTCTGTCTCAGAGGTTCCTAAAAACCTGCTCCATGTGTTTGAGACTGTGGGGCATAAATAGAGCACACAAAAGAAAAAGACAAAGAGTATGAGAGGTTGAGTGAGAGGAGAAAGCAGCACTGTGATGCTTGAACACACTGAAATGCATAATTTAGTGCTTTCACAGAAGGATTTTTGTAACTGTGAACTCTTTCACAGACCTTTTTTTCCTCCAAATGTTAGCGGATGTAACATTTATAAAATGATAGCTGTTGTAACTCAAACATCTTTTACCAAGTAAGCTAAAGGAAATGTGTATTGTAAATGTTTCCATAGGTATATATACCTTAACACCGGGTCTGTGCCATTTCTTTTTAATAGAACCAGATCATAATAATTACAGAAGAGCTAATGCTATTGGATTTTAATGGCCAACAAACACTGTGTTCAAAAAGTTGGTGATGGTGGATAAGGGGGTACCACTGTCCCTTACAGCAAGGCAGACCTTTCTGTCCAGAGTTTGCATGTTCTCCCAGTCCTCGGATACTACACAAACATGCAGTCAGGTTAATTGGAGACACTGAATTGCCCTATATCCCTCTTCACAACCCTGTTTGGATAAACAGTTAAGAAAGTGATGATCTGACCACAGGACTTTTGGTGTTAACCAACAAAGTTCAGTCAAGCTTTATTATGCATATAGAAAATAACTTCGATGTAATTATTTAGATATCCTAGCCTTATTATGTTAATAATGTCAGTCTCAGCCAGGTTCATTATACACATTTGAAACACAAATCTTAGCAATTTATTCTGTTATACTGTACGTTTAAACCTTAAAGGCTTTTTAAAATATAAAACTAATTATGTTAGGGCACAGAAATGTGTGTGTCTGTGTGTGTGTCTGTATAAAATAAAGGTTTGCTATATAATAGGGGGTTTCCGTTCTCTCATTAGTGTTGGCTGTCAGAGTGATGAAAAGAATCTCACAGTGGTGTTGGCACAAGGACACAGTGAACGCCAGGGGCACTACCTGTCAACATGATGAATCCTCCATGCCCTGGCAGTTCAGTTTTAGAAACACCCACTTTCAATGTCCAGCACCCCTCCCAATCTTACTACACTCATCATTTTTCGCCATATATCACTGCAGTTTATAAGCTGGTGTACAGATTGGGCATGACAAAAGTGAAGATATAACTGTTATTATGTATTCAAAGTTGCACTTTATATTGATAATTATGAATGCTGTCGGCATGGTCATTTTTCATCTGACCTCTCCTTTATTACCCTGAACACTCTAATAACACTAAGCACTGGATATCTGTTTCTAGAGGGTAATATATTGTTCTGACAACTTATAATGTCCCAATAATACATATACATTTATAAATATACATATTTTTAATATTTAGCCCGAGCCAATAATCATTACATAAAGACTATGTGCATGGAGCTTGACATGTTGTAACTTATTCTCTTGTTTTATTAATGTGCTTTCTGATTTTTAATCACTTGTCTCTGTTGGCCTTCTAAGTGGTAACTTATTAGCTTCTGTTTGCACATGGGATTTACAAAGTAATTGTACTAGACCCTGAACTGGTTCTACTAATATTTCAACTCTTAGGTTCTTTTCCACATACTGCATACAACAATAAATGTGAAAAATGGGGTTATAGATCACTCAGTCATGTTGAACTGACAGTTTTCAAGCTGTGTGTCGGGTATGTCTGCACGAAACAGATATTCTCTTCCCATGATGCATCTGTAGTTGTGATTTTACACCTAGTGACTTCACTGACAGAGCAGTACTGGTTGTGTCCTTTGCACTTTTTGTTTAGCAAATGGTTCACTTTATAGCACTGTACAACTTCAATTTAATTATTATATTCAGTCCAATTAGCTTATTTACAAAAACATTACTTATTCTTCTTAATGTGCGTTTGTTTTGATGCCTGGTAAATTCACAGTGGTATCTGGAAAATTTATTGGACGTCGATGTACTCAATAATACATCATTCATCTAAAAGAAGCACTTCACTTTGACCTTAGGCTGTGATGTTTTTAAGCCACTCTCCATCTCTAGTTTGTTCTCTGAGCGAGCACTTACGTTGCAGGCGTGCAACCTGTCCGTGGCAACTTTTTGTCTGTTCTGACCCTCACAACCTTGCTGTGCCATGAATTTTAATGAGCCGTGGTCAGAATAGATTTGCATGTTATTATAATAGCTGGTCACACTCCGTATCTGTAACTATATACCCCACCCCCCTAGAGGTTATAGAAAATCTTATGGGAAAACAAGAAGCATGTAATAAAATCAATCATTCTCTGATTGAACATCATTGCCAATTTTGATGGATATTTAAAGGTCACTGCAACAAGCTTCCATACGCTGTAATACAAAAGGCTAAATCTTTCATTTGTTTCTTATTTTAAACGTTTAAGTTGAAAATGATCACATAGTTGACTGGATCCACCAAGGTTTTTATTATATATTACATTATATATCCCAAATGTTTTACACTTGTATTTAAGAGCTTAATTTGCATTGGATTAGATCAAACTGGTCATGCTTAAAAGGTCAATGGCATTACTAGGCGACTGTTCATAAATACAGTATGACTGAGTCCACTTTCACTTTGCATCAAAGCCTGGGTTTATATCCTTTATACATTTTTAGTGGAGCAATTTTTCAAAACAGGTATGGTTTAAATACGGACCTTTAGTGATGATGATGATGATGTTTATCTGATTAGTCACAGCCGACTCTCGGTCACTTGATGGATCATCGATCCATGAAGTATTTCGGCAATGATAGTGGAGTAGT
>JAYDZG010000023.1:11397868-11409028 GCA_034509265.1 Microcambeva bendego
GCACATGCTTCTAGCACCTGTCAAGGAAAATAAGACTGTGATAATGTACTCATGCAATGCCAAAACGGAACTAACCATGCATTCCAGAATCCTAATATGGCAATCCTGAAATATATAAAGTTTTAAAACACTCAATTAATGCAAAACTATTGGGAAACCCATTTGGGAAACCCACCTCCAAAAGCAGTCATACTGAAATGAGAAGCTTCTGGAATGTCACTCATACTCCACAGTCAGTGAAGCGATATATCATGACCCTGAGGCTGTCATGCCAGAAAGAAGTGCTGGCTGTAAGAATGCAACCTAGTTGTGATGTCCTGCTTCAGCATCACAATCCAAATGAATAACAATGTTAAGCCAAACAAACTGGAAAAACTAGGTGCTAATCTTTAAATCAATTCTAATGGACCATCATAAAAAGCCACACACAATGTATTTATACACACATATTTTTGTTTAACATCATTGACACTGGAAGGCAGCCTAGCAACAGAGGAGATTTCGATCCATATTTATTCCTCAGATCCCTCTGTCATCCCTCCTCCACACAAAAAGATTCTCCAAACAAATCCACCACCCTCCAATGCTTGTAAAATAAAAACCATCATATACTAGCACCCCACTCTCTGTCCTTCCATATTTGTGGTTTTTATTTCAGAGATTCTCGCCTCCTCCTTCACCTCCCCCATGATTTTCCATGTTTCTCCTCCCACACGAATGATCCTGTACAGCACACAGAATCATCCAGCTTCTCAAAATCTGTTACAGGTTAATTAAAGTCGTTGTTCAGTTCAGTTCAGTTCATTTTCTTTAATCACTTATCCTAATTAGAGCCTATCCCAGCTCCCAACGTGTGCAAGGCACATGGTAACACCCTGGACGGGGCGCCAGTCCATCGCAGGATAGTCACTGGATTAATCATTTGCATCCAATGTTGTATCTTGGTCAAGGTTATAGTGTGTCTGGTTTCACATAGAAACATTGTAAATCATAGTATTTAAACTAACAATACATATAATTAGGATAATATGTATATATAATTCATGTTCTCAACATGAGAATTATAAATACATACGGGATGCAGTCTACATATATTATTTTACATACATGTTTAGTCCATGTAAGAGATTTGTAAGCTTGGGTTTGACGGAGTGTTGCTAAAAATGTGTGTGAGAGCTTTGTGGGAAAGAGGCTGAGGTTGAACAACAGTGGCAGTTTCATGAAATATTCAGCAAAGCTAAAACCCACTATGTTCAGGGACAGGAGAGAAAGGTGAAACATTACTGTAGGGACAAAAGCATGAATGAGCAATAAAGCATAAAAGGAGGAAAATCCATTTAAATTTGTGACCCAGGATAGAACGTTATTTGTTACTTTATTCATGGATGTGGAGGACTACAGACTAGCACCTGCCCCCTTGGCACATGTAAAGCTAGTGGTGGACCCTACCACTGTCAGGGTTCCAGTCCATGCCAATGAGTAAAGCTTTTAGTGGAATCTTAGTTTTGTTCAAGAGGGCTTGACCTGGCCAACAGCACTGCTTTGACTTAAACAGTGTCTTCAGTGTTCAACAGTCACCTGAGTATCTGTTAGAATCATTGTGTAAATGTTGATGTTGAGAGACATTTTTGTCCAGAGCAGCTTAAAATAGCTGCATAAGGGCTTTGCTCAGGGCATAACATTGGCAGTTTGGTAATAGCAGGGCATAAGTGATCACCCACCACTGCCTGATTAAAATTTGCTCACAGAAACTCTGTTCAGTTGTAATACTGGATTTTTCTTGTTTTCTTTTTTAAAACTTCCATTACAACTGTCCACGATGCCACAGGTTTACAGTTTCCAAATGAACAGATCATTCATCTGTACCTGATTTATTAAATCAGAACATTTCTCTATAGGCTCTGGGAAAAGCTACATATATAAATTTACAACAGTGCTATCAGGTTACATAATGCTAATTATCATTTAATGCACAGTTTTGTACATCAGTTTTAATATAAGGCTGAATATTTTGCAACCTAAGTGCTTTCAGATTATAGTATTTGTTTAGTCTGTATTACAGCCTGGTACTGCTATTATATTTAAAAAAACAAATAAAAATATGATTCTAATATTTAGCATTTTAAATGACTTGCCCATAACAGTAAAATGCCCTTAAATAAAGTCCATGTCAATACATTGACTTCCAAAAACAGCTGTAATATTTCCAAAGACTCCCAAGAAACTATATTCTGGAGTCAGAGATTAAGTATCATTGATTTATCCACACTCAACCATCTAACCTCAATAAAACACAGGTCGACATGAGCAGAAGCTCGACTCTAGTTGGGCATAAACAGCTAAATCTTTCTGTCAAATTACTGCATAACCTACTTCACCCGTTGGCTGGGGACGGATCTTATGTGGATGGTTGAACCGCATCCGATAGACCAGTTCATACCATTAGCAAATGATGTCGAGGATTTGTCAAGCTCGTAGTGCCTTGGGTCTCCCCGAGCAGTTGGCTAGCCACATTTTTTTAAAAGGTGGGTGTCAAATAACTTACTATACAAGCATAAACTATTATCGATCTGTCAGTGAGTGCAAAATCAATTCCTATTGTTTTTACATCAGCAGATCTGGAGAATTACGTCTCACATAAACACCATAGTTACATTTTAAAGCTGGTGCAGTGTAGTCATAATATATCTTGGCATTAATTATATAGATATTGTATGTATATGCACACCATTACACTAAAGCTAACAATCAACAAAAGTAAAAACCAAATGTGTAATGAGCTTATATTTAATATTCTAGTACTGTTATGAACATTAAAACTTCCAAGTTAAGAATGAGAAACCTTAAGGAATGAAAAAATAAACCTAAAATGCAGAGAAATTCCATATGAAAGTGTGTGATGAATGTAAACACACAGCCTTTTAAATACAGTATGTGTTTATATGCATACATGCATTTAATATAAGATAAAGAAATCTATGGAGCAAAATATTCTTTCTATTTGGTAGAATAGTAATCGCTGTATTTATACACAGTTTAAGTATAAAGAATCAGATTCTGCGTGGATGCTTCTTTTTTCTTTCTTTTTTTATAAATCAGAGGGTTCTAAAATGTTTCATAAATTAGTTTATCATTAGTGAAGCAATCAATTATTATGTAAATAAAACATGTTAATTAAAAAGCTCTTCCTGGAATCACAAGTCCGTGACTGAGTATTGGTATCTGGAGTGATGGTCTGAAAATCTGCGACACACACACACACACACACACTCGAGAAGATCAGACTTCACATTCTACTCATGTACTACTAAACATAAACCTTAAATTAACATTTTTAACAGTGAAAGATGCGCTTAAAATGTTTATGTGTAGAAAATAAGCGCCATATGGAACCCCTCCTTCCTTAAGATTGTTGCTGTCTGAGTGAGCAGAGACCCACAACATGACTTTGGCCCCATGGGATACTGGGACCATTTGGGCTCTGTGCACTTGCCAGAATTATACAACATGCATGGATGGTTTCTCCATGACGGGGGTCTGTTAAACCAAATGAAATAAATGCTCCATTTGAATACATATTCTTAAGATCTTGTTATATGAAGTGAATTTTAGATCCGTAGGAAATGTTTAAAAGGTAATAAAATCCACGTACCACCTTTATATTTGCACACGTTCTATTTAGCTTACACGGATAAAGCCATGTGATTTCTCCTTCTTACTTAAAATACTTATGCATCGTTCATGTGAGTCACTGTAATTCGATTTACATGGATTATCTGAAAAAGACCTTTAGAAGCACTGCTCTCACACTCTTTATGTATCTCAGTTATACCCATAAATCAGGCTGAGATTAGTATATAACAAATAAAATAAAAGCTGCTCTTAAATCTAACTGGGCAAATGCATAGTATTTGGCTTAACATATTATTAGTGGTCCAGTCCGCTGCATTTAACTTCTAATATAGAAAACACTTACATTTAAGAACTTTTTCAAGTAACCGATCCACCCCCCTACCCCTACCCCCAGAACAACATGCTAACATGCAAATTGCTTTTACAAAGACGATCTATTCTGGGTTCTACATCAGTTTTGTCTCTTCTGATGAAAAGCTGTGGAAAAGCAGGATGCAAAACAGACACCAATTAAAATGTTACCATTATCACATTCACACAACTTCTACTCCCGCTGCACTAACACTGCCAAAAATAAATGCATCCACATGGTGCACACTACTAGACTAATTTGTGCCAGCTAAGACACTAGCAATCCCTCTACCCTGTGTCGCACCTCCCTCTCTTTTCTTTGGATCAATCTTGTTCTGTCTCTTTCCTCGTCCAGATATTCCCACCTTTGCATCTCACTCTCTGTTATCCTAGGCTTTGTTGCTTTGGTGGAATGGTGGAAACCATTTCTTCTCCACAAGAGCTTCTCTCTCTTATTCTCTCTCTCTCTTTCTCCCTCTCCCCCTCCTATGCCGGTTTGTGTGGTAGTAAGTGTGCAGGGTTGGAGTGTTCCTCCTCCTTCTCGGTTCTAAAGAGAGGACCATGTTCTATTTCCAGCTGGTGATCATGGCAGGAACGGTTCTCCTGGCGTACTACTTTGAGTATACGGACACCTTCCCCGTGCACGTCCAGGGTTTCTTCTGCTACGACAAGGCATTCTCCAAACCTTATCTGGGTCCGGAGGAGAACAGCAAAGTGCCGCCTGTCCTTGTGTACTCGCTGGTTACTGCCATCCCTACCATCACGGTGAGTGCTCTCTCGACGGAATCTCTTTGTTTCTAGTTCTCTTACATGCAGAGTGTGCATCAGTGTTTGGGGATGCCTGTGTGTTTAAAATGTGATGAGGAGGGGGTGGGTTTACTGTATACTTTTTACCAGTCACATATATTTACTGGGAGAGAAGCAATTTTATTATAAAGCTGATAAATTAGGTTTTTGTAATTTATTTTTAACCAATATTTATGATTATTACCATCATTACTATTATTATTAGTCATAGTAGTATTGATAATGGTGTACATATGTAATTTTATTTTTATTTTTTTCTTAAATCTAGAATACTCTTTTCAATGTTGTAGTAAGCAGGACGGACAACATTTTAATTAGCCACGGTTCCCGGGGAGCAGTTAGAGGTTGGGTGCCTTGCTCAAGGGCACTTCGGTCATGACCTGTCGGCCCTAGGAATCAAACCGTCAGCCTTCTAATCACAAGCGCAGTTCTCTAATCACCAGGCCATGGCTGCTTCCCATTTTTTTTATTATACTGTTTTATTATTATATTATTATTTTTTTGATTACTTTTTTGGCTTCTCCAGTTAGGGGTCATCACAGCGGTCCGTGATTGGCATAGTTTGTACGCAGGATATTTATCATGCGAGGAAACTGGAGGAAACCCTTGCGGACATGAAGAAAACATGCAAAATCCACACAGAAAGGACCCATCCCATCTAGGGATCGAATTATTTAATCAATCTAGTTTTCTACTTAGCTGCTTATGCCTCTTTTTGTTCTGTACTGTATGTAGCTTCTTTTTATCAGGGTACCAGCAGGAGTGAAGACTGATAAATGACTGTAGCTCAAAACTGTCAGTACTATAAAAATGTACTTGTTCTGTTCAATCTGAGAGCATAAACTATGTCTGTCAAACTATTTAATAATTCTAAATCATTTAAATAATATACGCAAAATACTTTATGCTTTTTTATCATTTATGTAAAGTTTTACATTTGCTTTATTTCCCAAGTTTCCACCCAGATGCCACCAATGCAGTGAGGTCGTTCATTTGTACGTGAGCAACCTGCTAAATTGCCATTTGAGATCAGCAAGTAAAAAACACCAAGCTTGGGCAGTACTGATAACACAAGCACGATTTGCTTGCTTAGTCTTTACTTGTCTGACTGACTGATACAGGCTGAAGGGCAAAGCTATGCTTCCTCTCTCTCTATCTTTCTGACCTTCTGAACCCATCTCTCTCTATCACTGTCTCATTGTGAAGCGAATGTCAGAGTCAGTCAGACTTTGTCAGTAGTCAGCCTGTATTACTGAATGTTGCAGGATCGAGTTATGTATGTGCGTGATCTCACTTCTTCTGCGGTCTCATCAGTGACATTCGGCCTTGTCCCTTGTTTGGGTCTTTGTTATTGGTGCTACATTACTGCTGTTGCTATGTGCTGTTAGATGTCGAACTGTTAGTCGTGGGTTGATTTAAACTATCGTACAATCACATTCTGATATAGAACGCACAACGCACTAAAAATAAATCACAGAGATTTTACCATAGACATATTGTGGAATAACATGGTAAGATTTTTAACTATGAAAAGACACCTTGTCTTGCTACGCGGAATGTGTGAACCATTTATGTGTCAACACTCCTGCTAACCAAGCCTCCTGAGCCGTCATGTTTAATACATCAGTCTTACAATTTGTCTTAATAAGCTGGTAGATGTCACTGAGGCATATGACATTCCAGAAAGATTTGGGAGGATAACAAGCTAACAGTGATGTTCTAGTAAGCAGGACAGACAACATTTTAAGTAGGCTGAAAATACTTGCTAGGTCCATAAGATGTGTATCTCAATGTAACTTGTAAAGCTACAACATGTTTAAAAATATATATATATTTATGTTCTGCTTTAATTTCGGGATTAGTCCGTCGTTTTGGTCTGATTTGCAGATTCTGGCTGGAGAGTTGATGGCATTCTTCATGAAGTCAGAGAGCATACGAGAAAAGACCATCGTCACCGCAGACTGCTGCTACTTCAATCCTTTGCTGAGACGCATCATTCGATTTCTAGGTAATGAGCAGTAACATGGTTAATTATGTTTTTGTGGGACATCATTACGTACATGGACCTTGATCTTTGTTTTAATGGCTTCATCCATCACTGTCTGTGCTTGAGTTGATTATGGCTACCAAGTTGTGCAATATTACTTGGCCTATCACTTTCTTCCTAAATTTGATCCTTGATCTTACATGGCCGAGAGCACAAACGATTATATTTGGTTCTGCTCTTTGGGTGGGACATAAGACGTCCATCTTTTCCCACTAATTAACGGAGTCAGTCTGCCTAAAGCTTTTATGTAAACAGCAAAAAAATAAAAAAATAAAATCACATACATCCATACAGCAAGAGCGGTTAGTGTGCCTGAATATAAAATTATCATAAAAATAAAATATAATAAAGTAGCTTTGTGGAGAACAACATTCATTTGGACTGATTTTAAAATTGCAAAAACTGCATTTTTGTAACACCATGAATCACAGGACGCTGGTAAGATGAAAGACGTTGTGACTATGATTGCCTTGTGCAAGCCTCCTCCAGAAGTTCAAGTTCCTCCAGAGATGCAGCAACTTTGAACCAATCTTGCTCTACTACCCTCAATATCTTGTTTTTTCTTAGGCGTCTACTCCTTTGGTCTCTTCACTACCACTATTTTTGCCAATGCTGGCCAGGTGGTCACAGGAAACCAGACTCCTCATTTTCTGTCAGCATGTCGGCCAAACTACACAGCACTGGGCTGTCACTCCAATCTCCAGTACATCACGGAGCGCCGAGCCTGCACAGGGAACCCACTCGTAGTGGCATCTGCTCGCAAATCCTTTCCATCCAAGGATGCTGCACTGAGTGTGTACTCTGCAGTCTACACAGTGGTATGTGTTGTTTGGAATTCAGTTTTAATGGTAGCAATCATACACAATTTGTTGCATTAAGTATATTTGTTTATCAATTCTATTTTTACATTTCTGGTTGTTCTTCAGAGCGTATAGCCTTTAAGCTTATGTTTGACTCATTATGTCTGCGGTCTCAGATGTACGTGACACTGGTGTTCAGGACAAAGGGAACTCGTCTGACGAAGCCAACCGTCAGTCTGACCCTACTATGCCTTGCTATGCTGGTGGGAGTAGTAAGGGTAGCTGAATACCGCAATCACTGGGCTGACGTCCTTGCTGGATACTTTACTGGCGGAGCCATTGCTGTGTTTTTGGTAAGTGCTGGTGTAAGCAGAGAGTGTAAAGTTGGAAAAGTATGGAACACCAGACCAGATGTATGAAAAGATGAAACCTCGTCTTCCCCTTGTTTCTTGTATCAAACATGCTTTGGGTTTTTTCTCTTCAGGTCACATGCGTGATTAACAACTTTCAGCAGACTAAGCCTCCGTCTCCACCCGTGCGAACCCAGCGTCCTGAATCTGTTCTAGGCATGCCTATGGTGACATTGCCCTGTGTGGAGAGTCCACTCGAAAAGTTAAGTGGCACTCAGGTAAGGGGCGGGGGCAGGTGAGAAGCAGGGCCACATGCATAGAGTGGCCAGTCACATTGTCCTGTTCTCCTCTGTTTTTGACCCAGTGGACCCAAAAGTGACCTGCTAACCCTTCCTGCACACCCATGCCCCCGCCTGACCACCACTATTCTCTAGAAACCCAACACCAATATCACTTCCCTACTGTACAGACCAGACCATCATTTATCCATTTCCAGAATAGATTTTATCAGCCTTAAGTGACTTTGTAGTTTGGTTATTGCTGAAATTAAAGACTTTTTCAAGTAGTTGAGGCCAAGTTAGTGCATGTTAAGCTCTACTTACCTCTGTATACACTTTTTTAACTGGTCTTTGAGCCAGTCATGTAAGCTTGACGTAAACATCACTGTGACAGAATCACCAATGCAAAAGAAGCCTGAACAATTTATAGAGGATCAACCATAGAGGATCTAAAGGATTTTTTAGGATCATATTTTCTGATGCCAATAAATCTTTTTGACTATTTTTTTTGTTCAGACAGAATGACTCAGTGATCTTGATGTAGTGCCAACAAGGCCCGAGCATCAATTCCCTGGAAAAGATCTGCCTCAATAAAAAGTGATCTAGGAAGATTAGTGTCTCCTACAGCATTCCACCAGCATCTTTCCTTCTGTACTTCCATAACCTCATGCTTCCTATTAGTCTTACCATATCGTCCCATCTGTCCTTTGAAATTACACCATTGACCATTGATTCAATCACATTGCCATGGCTATCCACCATTTGCATACTTCATTCACAGTTCTTTCTGTCCATCAGCATCCACTGTGATTCCTCACCATTTCATCTTTCAATCTGTCTTCCTTTCTCTCTCTCACGCTCTCTCTTTCCATCCTTACAGACTTCAAGGGGATCTCCATTCACTGAGATCACATGACCATCAGCCTTATCGGTTCCCCGCCACTCCCGATGTCCTCATACCGTCTCGCTCCATTTCCAGCGAAGTCTAGACCAGCCGTTTGAGCACGTTCATCAGTGCGCCGCAGCCCACGCCGCCGGACGCTACACCAATCTGTACCGCTCCTACTCCACGCAGGTCTAGACATCTTCCTCCTTGCTTCGCTCATTTCATGTCCTCGTTTCATGTACCTAGGGCTTCAACGCATCTCTCAAACAAACTTATCGGAGCAGTCGTCCTGTGGAAAGCTCAGCTTAGGAGAGCTGGGAATGTTCCAGTTGCTGCACAACTTGGCATGCTATTGGTATGATCTCTGGGTTTGTTCGAGCAATGAGTAGAAGTCTGTATGCCACCTGAAGATCTTCCACCCAGTCTAAACCCGCCCTACCTTCTTCTAGGGGAACCGATAGTCTTGTCTGGCTTTTTTGCAGGACTTCTTCAAAAATCTGGTATTGTGTCAACTAGGCCTCTTTAGTTATATTTTTGTCTTTTTAAGAGGCACGTTTACTTAGTCTTTTATGTGGAGGATGCCGCGTGTATGAGGTATTTGTTGTCTGCATTTTCTCAGTCTTCAGAACAGAACCAATCATTAAATGAACTACTTTGGAGCAAGAAAATGGAACCCTTGTAAGACCCTATGTCCTTTTTAATGGTAACAGGCAGCTTACACACAAATGTCCCAAAACATCTGTCATGTTCTTACCATCCCCGAACGCATCACACGTCTTGCTTGTTAGCACCGATGAAACATTCTGACTCAGTGCCATTCCCATCACCATCATACACGCCAAACAGCTCTCTTAGACCAAACACACAAGAGGGTTGATCGAGAACAGACAACAAGGTTTGAAAGTAAAACATTTAAGAGTTTTCTGTCTGCTGCATCTGTAATGTTTTTTTATTTCATGGGTCTAAAAAATGTTCAAAAGAAGACTGGATTGGCCTTTCATTGAGTATAATGTAGAAGAGACTTTTCTGGAGCTGGCTAGCACAATCTCCCAGCACATGTCCTCTGAGACATTTATAATGGCTGTGTTAAATATGTGATTTCATTTTGAATATTTCTCTGGTTTATTTGTATATGTGTCGAATGAACAGCACTAGTTTTCACTGCGCGTGACAGTTTTGCTGCTTTTAATTTGCACAATGCTTCATTCACGAGAATTTTTCCAAATTACCTTTACAATACACTACGAGAATATTTTGTATATTTTTACGCTTTGTTGTGCATTATTATTTTTATTATAATTATTAATGATTATTATTATTGGTATTTTCATCCCTGCAGACACAATGCACACATTTGCACGCTTTATAACAATTTGTTAAATTTTGTTAATTTATTTTAACATATTATGTATATTATGTTTTCTCTTTTCTTACATGAAATGATTGTACAGTTTTGTAAATATATCTTTTTGGTAAAAAAAAAAAAAAAAGAAAAAAAAAGAAAAGAAAAAATGTGGACACGGTGTGCTTACACCAGCACCAGTATTTCAGTATTTGTCTTGTAGTATTGTAGTTACCTTTTTAAGTCATCTAGCGTATCATCACATTACATGTCCACTGTGTAAAATAGAATGGAATAGAATCATTAAATGATGTTTCACCTAATCTGCACATTTGCTGATTTAAACACTAAATTAGACACTAAATTAAAAATTTATAAAATAATTAGGTAAGATTGTTAAATTGAATTGATTTTCAGTGATTTCTTTTATTATTATTATTTTTATTATTATCAAATGGCAGCCCTTAGTTGAACCAGTAAAAGAGACTGGTGTTAAGCAAAGCCTCTTTGTTCTAATATTTAATTATTTACTTCCATTAAAAGTAGGTAATAGATACAGACAGACAGGGAGATACTAGGATGTCACTAGAATGTATCGTAGGATGATCCCCTTTGCAGCATGCAGAAACTTATACTAACATCTTGGTACCAGATAAGTCAGATCGG
>JAYDZG010000023.1:11446889-11463131 GCA_034509265.1 Microcambeva bendego
GATCGAACCCAGGACCTTCTTGCTGTGAGGCGAAAGTGCTACCCACTAAGCCACCGTGCCGCCCCAGCTTAAAGTTACAGGGTTGTTAATTAATGTTTTTTCAAGTATTGTAGGAATAGTAGTGACTTTCAGTGGCATCATGTACAGGTGTAACTGAACCTCCGAGTCCTCTGAGTCCATCTCTCACTTTCTCTCTCTCTCTCTCTCTCACACACACACACACACACACACACACATGCCTGCTTAACTGGACACCTGCTGTCTAGAGAATAGCCGAGGCAAATCGGAGACCATTTAATTATGCATGAGACGGGGCTGCTGGGATTAGAGTTGCACAAATGAAACTTTCCTGTTCATAATAGAATAGTGAGATTAAATCCCAGTAGATTATCCAGTATTTAACAGTAATACAGTTTGTATGTATGGTCACTGTTTATACCAGAATTGGAAGGGCGTGTTTGTAAATTAATTTATCTTCTGTGTTTTTCATGTTACAAAACACTGTTGTTCCGGGCATAATTTAGAAACGCTTTCTTTGCTTTCTGAGTGTAGAGCTCAAAGTAAAAACGCTACATGTTGCAATTCTAATATTACTAGTTTTTGTTTTTTGTAGTCATTGCTGAGGAATTTAGCACAGGGGGCAGATGATCTGCAAATCACACTGCGTACACACACGTTGCCTTTGTACAGCAAGCAATGTTTAATCTGCTTAAGTTTAAGAAATTCAAGTAACAAACAGGCTGGTCACATGAAGGCTTATGCAGGTCACAAAGAATTTCTACAAACTCAGGTTTACATTAGTTTTTCCCCCCTACAATTTACAGGCTTGATGTATTTGCTTCAAGAGGTGACAGGTAACATACTATGCACTGGGTTAGTTACTCACGACTTTTCTATGGTGTCCGTGCTATAATGTCATAAACCATATTGTATTAACAATAAAATAAATGAGTTCATTTACCAAAATGTCATATAAAAATTTTCACTGTGGCTAAAAAGCTGGTACAAGCTGCTGGCAGTAAAAAATCTAGATAAAAACCTTTGAACCCTCATGTGAACTTGCAAATTCTACTTGACCTTTTACCAAAATACCCGTGACCTTGAGCTACTTCTGCATTTTAAGTTGTTTTCTGCTAAAGTAATCCTACTAATAATACTAGTGATAGTAAAGCCAGCCTTAGCCTTCTAGTTAAGAGACTGGACTAGTAATCCAAAGGTTGCCGGTTCAAACCTCACTACTGTTGGGTTGCCGCTGTTGGGCCCTTGACCGAGGCCCTTAACCATCATTACTCAGACTGTATACTCTAACTGTTCTGTAAGTCACTTTGAATAAAGGCGTCTGCTGAAAATGTAAAATAATAATAATGGCTTCTTCGTCTTGAGAATCAATCAAGGTTTAATTATTTTACTTGTTTTCCTTTTGTTCTTGTAGAAATATGTATTGTATTTTTGTCCGTTATTATTCTGTGACTGTAAAAGTATTTTTACATTAGCATGTCAGGGCTTTTTTAATTTTACATATGTGCCTTAACAAGCTACTACTGAAACCATTGATAATGGGAATAATAACGCATAAAGCTTTTTGGATGAATGCATCACATAATACTTGTTAATGCTATAAAATCTGTTTAATTGCAACACCCCGCTTCTTCATCTGTATGTTAAGGACTTGCTGATTATTCATCTACAATTTTGCTGTATATGTTTATTATTTCTTTCTCTCTTTTTTAGGGGAGATCCGAATTTGGTAAAGCTCAATGTCGCCATAACATGTGGCTACCTGCTTTATGGTAAGAATCCCCACTTTATGAAGTGTTCTGTGTTATGTTGATGTTTGGGATGGATGCTAGAAGTTCTTTCTGTGTTAGATCTTCTGCTGCTGGCTTGTAACTGGAGCACCATGGGAGACAGTTTTTTTGTGTGTCACCACTTGGCGGCACTCTACGCATATGGATATGTGCTGGTAAGCCTCTAGTGACCACGGATGGCTGAAATGGATGTAATACTTTTATTCTTCTTATGTACTCATCAGTGTTTTGTTTTACTTTGGCAGACCCGCGGGGTGCTTCCATATTTTGCCAACTTCCGTCTCATTTCGGAATTATCGACACCGTTTGTGAACCAAAGGTGAATCTTTAAAGAGCATCACCACTTTATTAAGCATTTTAAAGGTCAACAAGACTCTTAATGTCATGATGTAAATATGAGCTGAAAATCTGGCAACAAGTCGTGTGATAGGATCCATAAGTCATTAAACATCGGTTCTCTTGTACCCGCTTTATCTCCTCCTAGGTGGTTCTTCGAGATGCTGGCCTACCCCCGGTCTCACCGACTAGTCGTCGCTAACGGCGTCGCCATGGCCATCGTATTCTTTCTGGTGCGCATCGCCGTGATGCCGCCGTACTGGGCCAGAGTGTTCGGCACCTTCGGGACGCCGGCCTTCGAGAGGCTGGGCTTAGGCGCTCAGGTGGCCTGGATCGTCTCCTGTGTGTGCCTGGATGTTCTCAATGTGGTCTGGATGTACAAAATCGCTCGCGGCTGCTACAAGGTCATCACAGGGAAAAGTGGCAAAAAAAGCGCAAAGTCCATCTCGAACGAGTCCAACAATCACAATGTGAACAACCACACGGATTAGAGACAGAAGACTGAGGGTTTGCATGGGGTTTCCGGAGCACGGATTTAGATCACAGTATTAAATACTGGGACAGTATTCACTGCTGACTACCTTCAATGGAATCAATGGAAGTGATGGAAGTGAAAGTAAAGTCTATTTTCTCCATGTTTTGGTTACTCTGAACGTCTGTCTGGGTTGGTGAGCATCAAGTGGCATAAAAAAAACACCCGCGAGCGTACAGGACCCTGCTTTAGCCACAAGTGCCTAATGACCCACGGATAAACAAAGTGTACAATTGCACGTGACGAGCTTTTAATCATAGACGATCGAACATGGATGTATTACAGCTACCTGGTCAGGCTTCTGTGTTGAATGTTAAACCAGCTTCTGTCAGAGGACCTTGACAGGTCTTCCTTCGTACCTGGACACCACACTGTGCCTCCTAGCCACAGGTGTTCATTCATTTCTTCTCTTCAAAATGCCCACAGCAGCTTTAATCAAAGTATCCGTTTTAGTTCCTGTATGTGTCTCCCTGCCTTCCCGTTGTTACAGAGCACAAGAATTCTTTTAACTTTATATCACGGCCGCCTCTGTGTCCACCGATCCATCAGTAAAAGCTCATTTCTACCTCTTGTCTGTCATAGCAAGACTCATGAAATACACCTAAACACACAGCAGGATCTTCATGTTGCACAAACCTTCTTATGACTGCTTTTTCCTTTACTTTTACACTTTATAAGTGTACATCTTCACATCCTATCATTCTCTGTCTTTGCTTATTAGGAGGAAAGAAACTAAACAAGAGGTTGTGCATGTGCCTTCTTCAATGCTACAGGTACATCATGGATGTCTCCTTCAGGCATGCTAGTATCATGCTTATATATAGCATGTACTCTTTATATAACCGGTATCAATTAGGGTGGTATTACTTCAGCATTTTTCAGGTTTGATCGTCTGGGAAACCGTCTCCTTTCGTGCCCAGTTTTAATCACAGCTTAGGATCGTCAGTCATGGGACACCTTTCTTTCTCAAACATTAGAATAGAGGGTTCTAATGTATAACTCAAGTTTTAGATGGACATTGCCTGCTTTCCAAATTTCACAGGACAAAGGGTTCCACGGTTAGAAAAATCATCCTCTAACGCTTGTGTTACACCAGGGACTGGTTTTCTGATAAATAGGAGTCTTTTAATTCTATTGGTTTCTTTTGCTCAGCAGACATTTTGCCCGGCCGAAGTCAGTGAGATCTTTAGTTTCTCAGTTGCTCAATCATTAGAGACTATTTGAGTTTCTGGAGATATTTCAGTAGTAGAATATTGGCTTCAAGTGTGGTTTGCTGGAGTCTCAGGCTTTTCCAAAGTGGTACATTACAGTAGTGGTATTCCTTATTACTTATCTTATTTAGAATGTGTTTTGTTTGTGGCATCGTGCTGCTGGGGATATTTTAGCTGAAACGTGAAATGAAATGATTGTTATGGGTTGAAACATGATATCAGACAGGGATTAATACTTTTCTGGTTTTGTATCTGCTCAAGAACCCTCGTGTTTGGGTGGCACTGATTTATCCTGTGTTGCATTCATTACTGTTGAATATACTGCATATAATTTAATTATTTACAGTTTGGGTTATTTATTTGGATTGCTATCATTAATGAACCGGCAGCAATACAACTGTCTGAATATCTCTAAACTACTACATGATCATCTGTGAAGCCCTGCGTGATTTTTTTTCTTTCCATCCTGCAAGTGGGATGCCACTGTGAAGCCACCTAACAGAACTTTACAATACGTCTTGGTGTAAGATTTCGGGAAACATGAACATACAAAATTATACATTCAATACGAGACAATTCCTGAATACAACAATAAAAAATAAGAAAATACAAAAAAAATAAAATAAATAAAGCATTTATGTTGGAGTATTGGAATATTTTCCTAATACAATTGCTGCTAGTTTCCGTCCCACTGTATAATACAGTGCAATGACATGCCAAGTGTTAAAATATCACCCTCTAATTGGAACCAGTATTTTAGTCTCTGTGAAGGACTTCATTTCTAAAGCTGTAGGCTTTATTTTCATTTTCAATAACTGTTTTATCCTGTCCAGGTTTGGTTTGAAACACAGCGCGCTGGCAAGGCATACGGGCATCCATGTCTGTGTAGACGCCAGGGCCGATAGTACCTCTTCAGACCCGTATCTCGACGGTAGTGAGCTTGCGTATTAGGCTCATTGTTTCACACTTACTCAGCCTCTACCAGGCACTCGCTCAGACCTTTACATTTCAAATCTGTGACTGTGATGAAAAGAATTCTCTGGTTCTGTGTAGGTACGGTTCACTTCTGACCTGTGATGCATTTACAGCGCAACATTTAGCTGCTTGCTGCACGTAAGCCTGTCACGATTATGAACGTGTTATCATGCACATAACGGTATTATTTAATTGTGTGTGGATTTTGAGTCTGCCATTAATGTGACATACATCCCATGAAAAGCAAGCAGCCTGTATATTGTATGATTATGCTTAATTTCCTTTTCCATAAATTCGATCTGAACTTGAATTTAACTTGATATGTTTAAAGTACCAAAAGAAAGAGGTTCTTGGACATAATAAACAAGATCTAGTTGGACAAAATTGATCACATCTGTATAATCCTGCACTAAATATACGACATGGTCCGTGGAATATATGGAATATAACTTTTTTGTTCCAGTCAGTTCTAGATCTTCCAGATAAATCATGTTTTGTATTTTCTACATCTTCTATTTGAATTTGACAGCCATTTTGGACAGTAGATGAATATAAGATTGTTCGATAAGTTTCACATTTGACATTTCTGTGTTGATAAAGTGCGTCAACATCTTAAACAGCGATGGATAATTGTGGTTGGGTTGAACTTTAAGTCACCATGTCTATCCTCACCCCAAATTTTGCCTTCATACCCAATTTCATTCGGGCTGTATCGCCTACACAGCTTTTGTGTGGTTGAAATTGTCACAGGCCAGTTTATGTGCTGCTATTTTTTTGTCCCGGTTTAAGTCTCGGACCCCTTGTCCACTGTGGTTGGATCGTAACATTTTACATCAGTTTGGTCTGTGAAAGAGTAACAGGATCATTATGGAACGATTACAGCGAACAAATCTCTCTCTCTGATCATCAACGTTAGGTTTACTACAGCGTTAACATCAACATATCAGCCGATCCATGACCAGAATGGAACTGGAATTCAGTAGGTGCACATTTTACACAGGGCATTAGCGTACCTAATGTTTAAATGGTAGAATTTTGAAAAGTGTCTGATTCTTGATTTTCTCTGGATTTTTTAAAGAATGGTCTTGCTGCATGTATAGAATAGAATATACAATTGAATCAATATTCATTTGTTGTAATGATTTTTACTTCATGCAATCCTTCGTTCGGTCACTTTTTAAATAGGTAACTCAATCATGTCTGAAATGTAACTAGAAAGTAAATCGATGGAAAACTGGATAAATGAATTAATGCCTGCAATAATATGAAATCTTTCATTACAGAGTCAGAATGAAATTATTACAATTAACATAGTTGCTTTATTATATTTTTTTTATCGTCTTTTAATGCAATGCCATGTAGATTGTCCTATTTCTTTTAGTGTAGATATTGGACATGAATATGTACACTACAGTGGACACTGCAAGCCTTTGTTTTCATACCCATGTAGCATGACAACATAGCAGTGGTTGTGTATTACTTGAAAGTGTTACTCTTTAATAAAATTGAGAGCGCTGGAAACTCTTGTTTTGTCATTGTTCGTTACAACGTAAAGATCGAATCCCAGTGCGTCGGCACCTCAGGCCTGGCATAATTTGATCAGTGAAGATTAATGTTTTAATTATTCAATGCTTTAAATAGCCAGTCTCCTCATGTTCACTACCTAAACAACTAGCAAAGATTTTAAACATGCCTTATAAGACCTTGTAGACTGACTTTTTGTCTAAACGATTTCACTGGTGTGCATTTTTACGTTATTAGATTAATCCTTAACTGAACTATTTATTTTTAATACGATTACATTCGCTTTGATCGATGTTTTAAGATCATTCGGCACTGCCTGGCATCACTGCATTCTGTTTCTTTAAATATAATCTCGAATTGCTAGAACTGTGAACACATGATGAATAAAAATCATTTTAGGAGATACTAAGATACACTTGAAGCTCCAGGCAAAACGTGTGTTGAGGTAGTGAACTTTGTCCTGAGTGAATCCAGTCCTGCTGTGTATAGTCCCGGTCAATGGGCTGCGTCAGAGTTTGCACAGCTTTGACCAAACATGGTAACATACTGTATTACATTCTCAATGAAAATGCCCTGCCAAACACACACATATATAGACTCTCACTTCTACAAGGAAACGTTCATGCCTTGGAGCGCCCTGTAATTTACAGCTGATCAGTAAAAGATGTCAAAAGCTGACTGCTCTAATATACAGTCATAAAGCTTTTGTAACACTGCTGTGCTAAAAAAAAGTCCATCATCTTAAAGATTGGTTTATTCAAACCTTTTTTTTGGCCTTGTCTTAGGAATGGTGGCCCGAATGGGAAATCCAGGTGGTCCGAGGAAGGAACACTGATAAACTGACGTCAAGGTCATTAATGCATGTGTTCTCTAACAGAAAAGCTACTGTAGCTCAAACTGCTAAAGAAGTTAATTCTGGTTCTGATTAAAAGGTGTCCGAATATACAGTGCAGCAAAGTTGCAGGGTGGTTTTGGCAGCAAAATATTAGAAAAGAAGGTCATAGATTAGGTGTTTTGCCTAATCGGTGTATTTTCAGTTCAGTTCATTTTCTTTAACCCCTAATTAAGGTCGGGTCGGGGTGCTGGAGCCTATCCCGGCTCTTCAACGGGCGCAGGGCACATGGTAAAACCCTGCATGGGGCGCCAGTCCATCACAGGTACCTACAGGACAATTCAGTGTCTTCAATCAACCTGGTGGCATGTCTTTGGACTGTGGGAGGAAACCGGAGAACCCGGAGGAAACCCACACGGGGATCGAACCCAAGACCTTCTCGCTGTGAGGTGACAGTGCTACCCACTAAGCCACCGTGCCGCCTATTTTCAAATTGAGCTAGAAAAAAAGAAAAAGGATGGAAGTATTTGACCCTGACACTAATTCTATTGGCAGCTGTGAGAATCTGAGGTGAACTACATGAATTATAACAAAACACTGACCACCCTTAACAAGATCCAGTATCGGTTCCATCTCTGAGCCAAGTTATAAAGCATGCAGAATTCAGAATACACTTTGGCCATCTTCAATGTGTCAAAAACTGAAACATTCATACTTCTGCACTGTTCTTGGTGCCCTTTACACCACTCCAGCCAACGCTTGCTATTGGGCTTTTTGATAAGCTTGTGTAAATGGGCAGCAATTACTTTTGCTGTTGTGGTTTCAGGAAAGTCTGGAATTCTGTAGTGAGCTTCTTGATGAAGCACATGCTTTTGTATTGAGAGTTGCTAATGTAGCCCCTAGATATTTTTACATTACAAAGGAACTAGCAATGACTCACGCTGTGGTTGAAATATAATGAAATGACTGAAACGAGAGTGATTTTGACAGTCCATAAAACCTAAAAGAATAAACAGTTAACAAAACAAACTATTAAAACTTTTATTGATCTTATACCTTCCGCTTCCAGTCAGCAGCTACTGGAAATTCTGGTGAAATTGTCCAGTCCATATACAAGCATTGTCGGCAGTTTGATTGCGCCGCTTATTGTTTATTCATCCGTTATGAGTGGATATTTTCATCTTTCGCACATGCACACATAAAACTCGAGCTGGATGATTCCAGACTTTGAACCACTTGAAATTCCTCTCTGCTTTGGAAGCTGAAGGAGCCTTCTACCATAAAAAGCCAGGCAGCCAAGAAGTAAAGCACAGAGAAGGAGGGAGGTGGATCTCTGGAAAGGCCCCTCGAGGTGCTTTCGCAGCATTTCTCACATTGTCATCCTTACTGATCTTTCTCTGGTACAGTGATACTCAAAACACCCTTACTGAATACTGGTAGTTTGGTGTGTACATACTCATTCATTATAAGAACACCAGCTTACCAATAGTTTCTGTATTTATGCAATTATTGTTCAAATATAACTAAAAAGAATACTACACACCTGCATACTCGGGGCAATCTGAGCTAGTTTATCCACTCAGGGAGGGCTGGTAGGTAAAAGGAAACTTGGAAAATCAACGACGACACAGGTAGAACATGCATCGGTTCATTTGTGTGTTCAAATCAGGCATTTCATTACCATTAGTGATAATTCTACAGATGTGCTGCCACAAACGCTGATGTCTGCCAGTGTCGTTTAGGCAGCCGTACGCTAGCAGTACTTCCTCAATAAAGAAACATCTGTTTTAAAACTCCTCACTGAATTCCTCACATCAAAGTTTCAGAACACATCTAGTTTTAGCTTCTCTTTACCTCCCTGAGCAAACGATACACTGCCTTAGCCATGACCAAATAAAGCGACTGAATTTCTCTGCTGCTTCATCTCAGTCTTCAGAATGTTTACAAGAACGTGAGATTGTCCTGCTCTCACTGCTACTGTACCCGAGGTATGATGTAATGCTCACATTCTACTCTCACAGTCTAATATAGGAAAGTTCCTTTGAAAGGTGAACACATGCTCGATAGATTACACGGTGTGTTAATCTTAACGAAGAATCTTTACATCAGAGAGAGCAGTAATCCGTTCTAATGGTGATAAAAAAAATTAAACTATGAATTATGGGCCAGATATTAAGAACGTTAAATGGTTAAAATATTTGTTTTGCTGTTATTAAATAAACCAAGTTTAACCAAGAACAAGCAGGTCAGAAACTTATCAGTAAACCATAGTAAGTTATATATAGTTTATAAGCAGATCTGTATTCTGTACCATGAATTTAGCAGTGACATGCATTTATGTAGCATGTTTTTTTAATAGAAAAGATTAAATTGCATTACAACACTGAGCCAGGTACGGACAGCTCTAGTGTCCTGGAGACCTGCGTTTGAATCTTTCTTCCAGATATGGTAGGTCACCTTTGGTGGGTTAAGGTGGGTTCATTCTAATTTAGACTAACTGTGAAGCAATAAGCAGTATGATTGTGTAAATTAAAAAAAAGGATTTAGGCCATTTATAAAACATCAGATCTACAAACATGTCTACCTATTTACACTTAACATAAACACCTGGGCGCAGAGAGTCTGGTTTGAAACTGGTCAGCTGGGCACCACCATAGCCACCAGGATGGACAAACCAGTG
Organism: Microcambeva bendego; assembly: GCA_034509265.1. Classification (NCBI taxonomy): domain Eukaryota; kingdom Metazoa; phylum Chordata; class Actinopteri; order Siluriformes; family Trichomycteridae; genus Microcambeva; species Microcambeva bendego. The sequence goes on from JAYDZG010000023.1 coordinate 11,456,788, forward strand.
CATTGTAGTGCCGGTCCCAAGCCCGGATAATTGTGTCAGGAAGTGCATCCGTTGTACGCCATGCCAGATCAATAATGCTTATATCGACATGGACTGAAACCCCTTTACATTTTCAACCCTGGTATTTAACAAACAATAACAGAAAAAAATAGATAGATTATAAGATAGATTTATAAGAGAAACTGGACTATTCTTTCAACTTTATAACCTGTAATGTTGAATTCCCTCTAATTGAGTCTGCCAGAATATTTATCAGGGACAGATGTGGTATTTTCAACAACACGTCCAATTACATAAAATCCGTCTCTACAATCCACTGTTCTTTATGTCTGAGCAAAGCCTTCTGTGTAAATAAAAATGCAGCGTACTTGAAGACAAATAAGGTGGCATCAGTCAATTCTGTGCGGGGCGGAAAAAATGACAGCGGCCAGAGTTTTAATACCATGCTCCTGACATCACCCAGAGACACGCAGCGCGCTGATTGGACGGCCGTTTGGGATCGTGCGGACCAATCAGGGTTCGGTACGGACACGCGCAGACTGGAAGAGTTTAAAACACTTTGGGGAAAAGTGTAGCGATGTGACGGGTTCTTTTTTCTCCACATTGCGGAGAAACGGAATAGCTGATTGAAGATAAGACTACCGTGCATCATCAGCGCCATTTACTAGCCACTTTTCTTGCGCCACTGCTTGAGTTAAAACGCTACAAGTGTTGTACGATGTCGCTGCACTTCAGGAGCGGACCAGCTTTCGGACTCTCTGCTGAGGTGAAGAGCAAGGTAAGCGACGCATGCGCTGTACAGCTACAGGCACTCGGTGGTTAAAGGACACTGGAGCGACTCTGTCTCCGGGCATCAGAGTCTGTTTTGGACTGCTCTGCTTGGGATGGGGGTTCACAAGTAATATCGAACACAGTCATAAACAATTTTGTATTTCCAATTGACCTGACTGCTCGTCTTTGGAATGTGAAACCGGAGCACCCGGAGGAAACCCACACACCAGGAGAGCTTGCATTTAGAGAGCAGTAAAAGTATATTTTGGCTCATTAAAACTAAGCAACAACATGTGCATTTGTTTCAGACAGTTAACTCAAAGGTGACGTGGGACCATGTAGAAGGAATCGGGTCCTAATTTGTTGGGTATTTTGGCACCAACGAACACTGGTTACCCATGATTCATCAGTTCAAGTTCAACATCCAGAACCGTCAAGCCCAATTTTGTATTTTTGTATTTTCACCCGACTTACAGGTCTTTGGACTGGGTGAGGAAATGGGAGCTCCTGGACGAAACCCATAACACATGGAGAACATGCAAAATCCAAACAAAGAACCTGGGCTGCTTGTGGTTGTGTTTGCTAGGTACCACATACTGTGGTTTTTTTGCCGAGTTAACATGTGTGATGGTCGTTTATTTATTCATCCAGTAGTTCCTGAGCGATTGGTCACAGGTCACGGTGTGTGGAGGAAAAACAGCAGATGGTAACCAGTAGGCACCGGTCAGTTTTTATGGGTTTATAGAGATTTTTATAGTTTATTAGAAGCATAAAGTCAGCACAGATGCTAATCTTGTTGAGTTAGTGACAAACATCTATGCAGATCCTGATGATCTGGTTTGCGTCGTCTTCTACAGTCATTGTACGGATTCATGAATTTTGCTAGGTTGATTGACCCAAGTTGGGGTCTGTGTTGCTTATAAATTGTCCGAATTTGTGAAATCATGGCCTGTTCTGCTGAATGGAAAAATGTCACAACCCCCCAGTAAACCTGTGATGAAGCGCTATAAATACACCAATCAATAATTCATTTTATACATGAATACATTTTACTATACGTTTTTAATGATAAAAAATAGTGATTTCAGGTATAGTAATGTGACAAAATCTAGAAGACATTGACATAACAATTAAACAATTAAAAACAACTGGTGAAAGGATATCGTGCGCGTGGACGAATGAGAATGTGGAGGATCCTGCAATCGCCTGGCAACCTAAACCTCATCACTCCCCTTGAACTAGATGAAGCAGCTACTAAAGATGAATTGATCCTGTTATCTTGATTTTTCTCAGTACGACATTGGGCTATCAATGATCATTGAGATTGACAGAAGATGGATTGAATCATTGAACCATTAAATGTTATATTTTGTAAAAGGTCACAGCATGAGCACAACCCTAATGAGGGTAAAATATTTACAGACTCAATAATAGTTTAGAACAACTTGAATTAAACGACTGTGACTTTATATGAAGAGACACCATGGTGGTGGAAATGGGCGAAAATAACTGGATGGTTTTTTTTTTATCTACAGTAGACTGTAGGTCCACTGTATCAGAGTTTGTTCTTGTGGAGGGAGAAGTGTGAGTCTTATTTTATTATTATAAACTCATCAAGAAAAGAAAGATTAAATTGAATAAAATAAACCAAACACAATCTGAGAAATCACATCACCAATAGTGATCCATCTTCCTAAAGAGTTTGTGCTTCATGAATGACCCGGTCTCTTTTATGTGTTTCGAGTGTCACTGTGCTGGTGCTGGTTAGAGTGACGGGCTTCTGACTTTCTGGTCCCCTTATATGGAAGAGTAGAGCTCCGACTGAGTCCTGGGTAAAGCGGTGGATTGTAAACAGTTTGGGACTGAGGTGGAGCGTAACTGGATGTCAGAGCCAAAGAGAGATAAACAAACGTTTTCAATTCGTTTACTGCCTATTTTGGAGCATCATGCTGACCCGTGAGTGAATCTGAACAGCTTTGATTTCTTTATTCAAAGTGACTGAGCAATTTAGGGTTAATGGTCTTGCTCAAGGCCCGATAGCAGCAACCTTCCAGAGGTGGGGCTTGAACCAGCAATCTTCTGATTTAGTACCTTGATCACTAGGCTATGACTTGCCATGTTACAGTGGATTGGTCTCAAATTAATCCGGTAGTTCCACCCATGTGGGACCAAACCTAAGGAACTGATTGTATGACTCCCTAAATAAACCCTCACCGATTTGTATAGCATATAATGACCTGTACACTGTTCAGGAGGAGAATGAAATCTCAGTATAGATTACTTGAGATTGTATTGAGCAGCTTTTCCACTTTAAAAGGACGAGAAGAATGAAGAAAGGATGGATATTCAGTTGTGAGGGTGACATTTAAAGAAATGGTAATATGTACGAGAGAGAGGTAGTGGAGGAGCTGTTTCTCCCAAGTTTGGTGCTTTGGAGTGAAAGCCAAACAAACCCCCGTTGCTGTTATTGTTGGCGTTTTTTCGTTCTCCGATGGTTCCCTCTTTCATTCCTGCTTACTCGTTCCGTAGCAGCTCGAATTTCACTCGACACAAACATTTGAAAAAGATAGAAGACGGCAGAAAATACTGACGTGTGCAGGAATGTACTCTGGCTTTTTAAGATTCCTCAATCTCATGGGTATTATTTCTAGAAGCTTCCCAGTTCAAAAGAGAGGAGGAATGTCAGTTATGGGGTGAGACGAGTCCTGCGTCTTGAAATCGATGGACATTTACGGGCAGGACGAAATCTTCATGTTGTCTATGTTTAAAAACTATACGAACCATTAATATTAAGTAAAGTCACACTGTGGTGTAACTGGATACATACTTGGACGGTACTCGGATCCTTTCATTTTGTAATAAATATACTGAGTTGGAGGTATTGTCTTGAATCTGGGCGAACTTTTTGAGATTTGATTTGGTCCAAGATTTGGCAGTGACGTCTCCTATTCTGTCCATAAAAAAATCCATCAAAATGTCTGGTCACAGTCTGTTCTTTGTTTGAAATTAGTTCATTTTGTTATCCACACAGCCGCAATAATTATCTGTCATCGTTTACACTCTCAATGACGCAATAATAATCTTAAATACACCTTTAGTTTGGCACATTTGGATTTGTACTTTAGAAAGTTTAAGACATTTTAATTTTAGCACATTTCTGTGGTCTGGATTTCATTATAAAAAGAAAATGTGGAATTTAGATACCGGGCTGGTAATCCGAAGGTCGCTGGTTCAAGCCTTGGGACCACCAAGTTGCCACTTTTGGGCTGGGCTCTTAACCCTCAATTTCTAAACATTGTGTTCAGACATAAATTTAAGTCGCTTTGGATAAAGATGTAAATGTTTGAATCAGTGGTGCCGTCAGTTGCTTGGTCGTTAGCACCGACGTAACTTCCTGTCTGAGGTGCTCTTGTCTATACTGTGTGCTTGTCCCATCCTCGGACATCCTGAAGTAGATATTAATGAAAACCCGTCCTCATTTAGTGAAGCAGTTCAGAAATTGATGATGGTGTTAATGGTGCTTCTCATTTCGTCCTCTATCAGCTCGCACAGAAATATGACACTCAGAAGGAGGACGAGCTCAGGCTTTGGATCCACGAGGTGATGGGACGCAAGGTTCCGGACAACTTTATGGAAGGCCTGAAGGACGGAGTCATACTTTGCGAGTGAGTTCCCGCTAATTTAATCATAAAGCACAATCAGAACTGCTCACGGATGAAAACGAGTCTTGGTGGCGTTTGCTTTAAAATTAAGTGCCGGCAAGTTCCTGTCAGTGTCTGGATTTGAGTTTGGCATGTTCCCCCGTGAATCACACTTTCGGAAAGACAGAATGTGAATCAGCTGAACCGGCACCGTTATGTAAGTGAGAAAGTGAATGGAAAAGTTGGAAGCACCCGGAGTTTTCCAGGCACAAACCCATTACAACCATGATCAGGAATACGTGGCTCTATAATCATCTAGATCATTATTTCAGCTTGATTTAGAATCCACATCAGTCGCTAGGTTGTTACTAGGGTATCACGGGCAGTTCCTGGTCTAGTTGTGTTATTACGGCATGCCAAGTTTTCCAAGCTCTTTAAGTCAGAGTTTTATATTTAACCATATCGTAACCATAATGTTAAAGCAAAAAGAAGAAAATGGAAGAAGAAAAAATATTAAAAAATGTTGGTGAGGTTAATAAATGAAGGTTAAATTATATATATATATATTTACATAATTATTTATGTGAAATAATTGGACTTCCAAGTTGAGTACGAACTAAAGCTGCTTACAATAAAATTGATTTCAGGTGAAATGTAAACTTTTGCTATTCTCTCTCTTTTTAGTGCATTTTCTAAGTGTTTATATCCATTTTTTCCAGTATTTCTTTCGGGAGGTTAATTCTTGTGGTGGGTTTAGGTTAGGGTGAAGGTCTAAGGTCATGCCCGTGTGTTAAAGTCGGTTCAAGGTCGGTCTAGGGTCAGTCCGAGGTCATTTAAGGTCACTGGACGTGAATTTTGTTTTACGATCGACTCAAGTTCTTAAAATCATTATTTTAGGTCAGATGTCGATAAAAGCCATTCAGAGCTATGGGGCTACGACTTTGGTTCAAGCATCGTAGCAACTCACAGAGCCATCGAACAAACACGAAATACAGCAGCACATCGAGATCAGCGAAGTGAAAGAAATTGCGCTCTGTCACTCACCGCAGTGTGAGTACTGATCTATTCTTTTTTTCTTAGACTCATCAACACTCTTCAGCCCGGCTCAGTAAGAAAGATAAACAACTCCACTCAGAATTGGCATCAGGTAAAAGTCTATTTCAATAAGTGTTTATGATTTTCATTTTATTTTATAATACCTCAGCACTTGTATGTACCGCATGTGCGTCGTTCTGTATTGTATTTTATATAAGAAATAAATTCTATATCTATTGTTTGCTAATGATTGTAATTGAGTGTGTTTGAAAGGATCGAATCCATTAAAACATTTCTTCAGGCATAATTATGAAGTTTTATGAGGTTTTCCTTTCTCTAAAGTGAAAGGGAAGGTCCTCAACATTTCTTTAATTTTATCCACATCATGAATCGCAATGTGGCCTGGTGGTTGTGCCGGGCTTGTGATCAGAAGGTTGTTCGATTCCCAGAGCCGTCAGGTCACGACCGAAGTGCCCTTGAACAAGGCACCTAACCTCTGACTGCCCACCGGTCCGGGCACGTGTGCTCATTGCCCCCTAGTGTTCACTATTAGAATTATAATAGTAATAACTTGGGAGTTCCAGAAGTACCTAAATAGAACAACAGTACAGTTCATGTAACATTTAATTGATTAAATGTTATTTTTTATAATAATTAGTTGATGATAATGATTATCCGATTAGTCGCAGTCGACTCTCGGTCACGTGATGGATCATCGATCCATGAAGTATTTCGGCAGTGATAGTGGAGTAGTTCGCCATTGCTTTCTCCACCCCTCCCCATTTATCCGGGCTTGTGACCGGCGTGCAGCTGTTTCCAATTACACGGCTGCGTAAACCTACAGGACGATTCAGTGTCTCCAATTAACCTGGTAGCATGTCTTTGGACTGTGGGAGG